>JAHPZR010055320.1:7500-10867 GCA_019787425.1 Platygyra sinensis | reverse complement strand
AACACCCGTGCGTGACGAGGAATTGAGCTTAGTCTCCATGATAGTCCGGAAATCGCTCGAATTTTTTTTGTAAACCAAGCAGAATCGGCATTATTCCGACCCGAAAGTCCGACCCTAATAATTTCAATATGTTAAAACTTCCCTATTTTTATGTGACCTTTTTCCATTTTCTACGTTTTACTACGCAAACGAAGGCAAAATGTTAAAAAAAAATCAATATTTTTAAAGGGGTCTACGTTACCCGACGTGATGCAGATTAAATTCCGTGACCTTTTATTAAACGTGACTTTGATATGAATTGAGTTTAACCAATGTGCTAAGTGTTGGATTCTCTTCTTCGTGGCACCAGAGTGTCGTGTTTTTCTTTAAATGTATTATCCTAACATAACCCACGCCCTGATCCTACCTAATTTTGCGACTCTTGAGTCATTATGGTAAAAAATATCTAAAATTCATGTGCAGTTTCAGGTTTCATTGTTTTATTATTGTTCATATATCGAGTTATGGATGTTCCTAGGCCTTGAGAAGGTTGGAGAGCACTCAAGAAGCTAGAGCGCTCCTCGAACAACTCTTGCGCTACTCTGGTGCTCTCCAAACTTCCCGCGTGCAATCGGAACCAGAATTTTCGTTACCACCATGTCCTTGGCCCAGAACAGGGGAGTGTAATTAAGGTGGTCTTATACTCTGACATTTAAATATTTCCCCAAAAAAACATTTTTTCGAAACATGAAGATTCACCATCCCTGACCAATTGTTAATCGTATTTTGAAACGATTTTGCTGTAATTACTCCTTGATGTATGTTTAAATTAAGAAATTCGCACACTGACAGCTATATTTCAACATAGCAACACCCATAGCAACCATTGTTTACAGTCTAAAAGTAGTCACAAAATGTATTCAATCTAGTACATTTTAATGATACTTTACAGAAAAGCTTTAGAGATGTGTACTCATGAGAATTTTGCATCATGGTCCCGAACATTGTTTCCTGTGCCATCTTGTACGCTCCTTATACTTGTTTACTGACATTTCTATGACTGGTGTGTATTCGCGTATTCAATGAAACATTCATGTAAACCCTTTCGACATACCCCCCTCCCTTTCCTTTAACCCCCCTTCCCGTTTACAGGGCCAATTTGGGTTCTCAGAGACCGAAGACAAACTTTAAAGCCATATTTCTCAAAATGACCAAATAGACCGATCACCAATATTTCACGCACGATATCTTTACAGGGTTTTAACGGAATGTTGTCAGATTTTCAACATTGGTAAAGAACACAGTTATCTAGGAGGCAAACCTCCAAAATTTGCAATTAATGAAATTCTATCCCTGTTATTCAGTTAATACAGTTAATATTAGTTAATATTAGAAACCTTTTTCCAAATTTTACGAGATAAAATCCCTCGAAACACTGCTTTCTGAGGTTTGGCTCCTGGACAACCTGCTTGTGGACAGCATGAACTGAATTGCATGCTTCTCGAACCATCCATTAGTAAGTTATCGTGTTTGTAATGAACACCATTTTTAACACTTAGGAGCTAGTTATTCATTAACTATTGTGGCAAGTGACCTGGAAATACTCATTTTTGAAGTCAGAGTGCAAAGTCTTTTAACGTGGTGCCAAAACTGTTCCACAGAGTTTGTTTGCTAAAACATCTTTTTTTTTGTATAAGACCCCCTTAAACTAAAGGCGAGAGATATTAAATTAGATTTTATTGTTGTATGTTTAGTTTTAAGTTTCACTTAAAGTTCCTAGAATAGGGTTTTGCTGTTTTGAGGAGTATCCAATTAAAGCGTTAAAGTGCATTCATAGCTGGGTATACGTGTATGCTTTAATACAAATACTTTCTTTTTCTAATGGGAGGCAAATAATCTATTTTCATCCTGGAAAAGCCCCATTGGAGAGGTTTATAAAGTAATAACCTCATGACACTTACGGATACTTAACAGTAATCAAGGCGTGGTTACTCAAGACGTACACACGAAAACCTTTCAATTAATTGACGGTGAAAACACGGGATCTGCTTAGGAGAGAAACGCCCTTCAGAAAACATACACGGTATTGTTTATTGTGATCTATTTTGGGATATGTCCAGGATTAAACGCTATTGAGATTCAAATTCCTTATGGTACACATCTCTAAAGCTTTTCTGTAAAGTATCATTAAAATGTACTAGATTGAATACATTTTGTGACTACTTTTAGACTGTAAACAATGGTTGCTATGGGTGTTGCTATGTTGAAATATAGCTGTCAGTGTGCGAATTTCTTAATTTAAACATACATCAAGGAGTAATTGCAGCAAAATCGTTTCAAAATACGATTAACAATTGGTCAGGGATGGTGAATCTTCATGTTTCGAAAAAATGTTTTTTTGGGGAAATATTTAAATGTCAGAGTATAAGACCACCTTAATTACACTCCCCTGTTCTGGGCCAAGGACATGGTGGTAACGAAAATTCTGGTTCCGATTGCACGCGGGAAGTTTGGAGAGCACCAGAGTAGCGCAAGAGTTGTTCGAGGAGCGCTCTAGCTTCTTGAGTGCTCTCCAACCTTCTCAAGGCCTAGGAACATCCATAACTCGATATATGAACAATAATAAAACAATGAAACCTGAAACTGCACATGAATTTTAGATATTTTTTACCATAATGACTCAAGAGTCGCAAAATTAGGTAGGATCAGGGCGTGGGTTATGTTAGGATAATACATTTAAAGAAAAACACGACACTCTGGTGCCACGAAGAAGAGAATCCAACACTTAGCACATTGGTTAAACTCAATTCATATCAAAGTCACGTTTAATAAAAGGTCACGGAATTTAATCTGCATCACGTCGGGTAACGTAGACCCCTTTAAAAATATTGATTTTTTTTTAACATTTTGCCTTCGTTTGCGTAGTAAAACGTAGAAAATGGAAAAAGGTCACATAAAAATAGGGAAGTTTAACATATTGAAATTATTAGGGTCGGACTTTCGGGTCGGAATAATGCCGATTCTGCTTGGTTTACAAAAAAAATTCGAGCGATTTCCGGACTATCATGGAGACTAAGCTCAATTCCTCGTCACGCACGGGTGTTTTCCTAAAAGGCCCGCTATTTTCGAAATCTACGTTAACTTTGGCGCGTTTTGATATCAAATTTGTCGAGATTCGAAAACTTTTGCTGTCGACCTTATGGTAGGGAAAGTTCGGTTCAATAGCTCTCTTTGCATCCTGTGCTTTCATTGTCCGTATCACAGAAGCGGCAGCTGATCATGAAAGCACGAATGAAGAAGATTTCCGTGGATGTAGCCGTGGCGATAAACCAGAGTTCATTGAAGAAATCAACAAGTAAGGCCCAAGTATTTAAAACCGTAGAATTTT
>JAHPZR010055320.1:0-2500 GCA_019787425.1 Platygyra sinensis | reverse complement strand
TATCCTCTCAACGCTTTAGAACGAGGAAAACAGAAATAAGAAGATTTTAGTCATATGCAAATTAGTTGCGGGGCATTCTGAAGTTTAGCCTACAATAACAATGAAAGTAATTAAGACAACAGCAATGATAATGCAAAAACTCAACAGAAAGTTTTAAGGTTATTCCTCACAATTGCACTGCGCATCCTTTCTGCGCATAATTTATGGCGTCATTTAGCGCGCCCGCGTGCACGCGCATATTGAAGACATGGCAGATTTGCCTTGATATTGAGCGCTGTCAGTTAGAAAATGGCAATAGCTCACCAACGAGCACGGGCACCCCAATTTTTTTTTCAGTCATTGTAATCAACTTATCATAAACTTTGCTTGAGGAAAGACTGATCTGATTCCTATTGCTGAAAATTGAATAATAACGAAAATAGCAAGTAAACTGTGGTGTTTTCTATTTTTCCCTATGGTAACCGTGTCAATCAAGAAATTTGGTTGAAATTTTAATCAAGAATTGAGCTTTCTGTTTAAGGGGGGAGACCCTTAACTACATAATGGTTGCTACAGATGACTTCTAACTGTCTTATCTTAGTCTCCCTTAGTATCCTGGGTTAGTTTTTTGGCCATGTTTGTTCTTTTAGAGATTGCCTTCAGTTTTGGTAGTGATATCCATATTTGGTAAGTCACGTGACCAAAACACAAAAACTGTATAAACTCAAACACCTAACATCTTTCTCCGTTTAAACCAACGCCAAAGGGTAGAGTGTAATCAGAAGCAAAATCTGTAGTATGGATATGTTAAAATTCGCGTTACTGAAAAAGCTATGACGTCATAAAATTTTTGTGACGTCATAACTTCTTAAATAACATGAATTTCAACAAATCCATACTACAAAGTTTGCATCTAAATGCACTTCACCCGTTGGCTTTTGTTTCATTGGGGAAAGATGTAAGCTGTGTGAGTTTATACGGTTTTTGTGTTCTGATCACGTGACTTACCAAATATGGTCATGACTACCGAAAGTGAAGGCAATCTCTAATAGAAGAAACATGGTCAAAAACTAAACTCAGGACACCAATGGATTCCAAGATATGCTGGTTTGAAGTCATCCATAGCAACCATTTTGTAGTTAAGGGTCTCCCCCCTTAAATCAAACTTAAAACGTTTATTTGTGTCCGATACAATGCATTGACCCCAGTTTAATGCGTGTTCTCATGAGTCTCGGTCACAAAAATTTACAACTATTACTGGGAATGCGTTCTTGTAATAAGCATTAAATAATGCCAAAATGAGTCATTTTCAACGCCCCAGTGCTCCTTAATGGGTATGAGCATACCCCTTTTTTTATTTCAAAATTGAAGTTCTCATATGATAAATATTCAGTGGGCAAAGTTTGAACGACAATCTATTGCCAGGTTTATTTCAGGGGAATTACCTTAAACATATCAGTAGTTGAACGTTTGTTTTCTAGTGATCATACATGTAGCAGTTTACGAAGTTTGTTAATGCGCATGACTGAACGGACCAGTTCAAATTTGATTCAAAATGGCGGACGAAGTGAAACTTAAAGGGGTTCAGTCACGGCATCTTGAGTTATTTTGAGCATCGAAAAAATAACCGTTAAATTGAAAGAAACCTAAAAATAACACTTTAGAAAGGTAGAAAAACATCAAAGAGATAATAATAAACCATAAAGGAACAAGGATGGTTAAGGATGGAAAAGATTGACACGGATTGCAAACAACGAATTTGAAAAGTTTAGCTAAGCTTTTCAAACGTGACTGAGCCCCTTTAAGTCTCGCGTTCCTAAAAGGCTGATCGACGAGTACCAGCCGTCATCTCAGGGAAAGAAAAAGACGAAAAGTAGCAAAGATAAACTGTATGACGTCGAAATCGTCGAGGCTGATAAAGAGAAGAAAAAAGTTAAGATTTACTTCAACGGGCTATGGTCACGACACAGATGAGTGGCGTGATTACGATGAGGACAATGTTCCTTTTGAGCGGCTTGAAAAGGTGTATGTTCTCGATGAAGACTCTTTAGAAGAAAGAATGAACATTTCCATGGACAGCTTTACAGTCTACAGAAATAATTGCAAATTTCGCCTTCCCCTTGAGCTCTTTTTTTGATAAAGAGTAGATCAGATAGCTAATTAAATCAGAATAAATAAAGAATCTAATAAAATTACTTAAATGACCTGTTTTTAAGATCCTCGAATGAAATCAATCGAAAATTCTACGGTTTTAAATACTTGGGCCTTACTTGTTGATTTCTTCAATGAACTCTGGTTTATCGCCACGGCTACATCCACGGAAATCTTCTTCATTCGTGCTTTCATGATCAGCTGCCGCTTCTGTGATACGGACAATGAAAGCACAGGATGCAAAGAGAGCTATTGAACCGAACTTTCCCTACCATAAGGTCGACAGCAAAAGTTTTCGAATCTCGACAAATTTGATATCAAAACGCGCCAAAGTTAACGTAGATTTCGAAAATAGCGGGCCTTTTAGGAA
>JAHPZR010055319.1:0-27500 GCA_019787425.1 Platygyra sinensis | reverse complement strand
AGAATTCTTCATATCCTACGAAAGCCGAATTCAATAATTGCTTTATTATTCATTCAAAATATTTCCACGTTCTTAAAGGAGTTTCGCCATTTCGCTCTTTGTTTTTCTGCTCACCAAAAAAACCACAATCTTGTCCCCAGGTTTTCTCGGTCAACGGTTCAATAACCCGCGACAGGCTGCACTTTTGACGTCATCGGTTCAATAATTTTCAGCGGGCTGCACTTTTGACGTCATTGATTCAATATGACGAAGATTATTTCCAAATTTGGTAAACAGAAGATGGTTATGGTGAACTATGCGTGTGTTTTTAACCAATCAGAAACGGGGAAATATTTTGAATGAATAATAATTGTTTTTATTCGGAATTTGAAAAGATTTTGATTGGCCGCATACTTGGTGTTATAATTATGTACGTTGCTGGCATATTGGAAAAAATGGTTAAAGAGTTCTGTCATGCATGTACAAATTTGAGAGCATGCAGACGATATACATTAGTTACCATTAAGATTTCCAAGATATTAAGTAAATTAAAGGCAGGGCACTATCGGTATTTTTGACAGATAGAGTTGCAAAGAACATTAAACCTAATAACATGGTTTTGCTTAGTTTGTATTTATTGTAAATTTGTTTTTCTGGTGCTGCCCCAGGCTACAGTAGCATACGAAATATAAGGATAGATAATATTATCATAGATCTGCGTAAGATGTTTGAGAGGTAGATAATGCCGGAACTTATAGATTACTCTTGCATTCCGTCGCGAGAGCTTTGCACATACACATGAGATGTGGTATTCAATTATTCTTAAGGACATTAGTTTTCCTTTATTATAAGTTTATTGATTAAATTGTTTTAAAGCGCTTTTAGACCACTTTCTACTCACCAACTGCCATGGAACCATTCAAACACCGGCGTCGACTAATTCGACCAATCAGAAATGAGCTTGGTTACAAGGGGGATATCGCTGAGCCTGCAGTTTTCCCTGGTCATCGACGTTACTAAGCAACACGAGAACCCCTAAGGCCAGCCAATGATTTTTCGCGGTGAGCAAGCTTGAAAGCTTGAAAGCTTGAAAGCTCATAGGGTACTTGCACCCCATGGCAGAGTAATATGTGTGGAGGGGAGATTGGTTACGAAGAGTAACAATGCCCGGCAAGCCTTGCATACGGCTGGCGCGCGGGAAATTTGAATTGACCAATCAGCATTCAGCGGGCGGGAAAAATTTTAGTGTCCTGACGTCAAGTTATTAAACAAGTCAGGAAAGGCACTGAAATCAAGCCTCTTTTCTCACTGGAAATGGCATTAAATATGCACAAAAAGGACTTGCAATTTCAAAAACCATATCAGATTGTAAAAAGCGGAAAATATGAAAAATTTTGTGCCTCCAAGCTGTTAATTTGGCGCCAAAAATAGACCGCCGGCGTTCGACATGGACCTCGCTCGTAGTTCGTCGAGTGTCGTCAGGTAGGCCAATAGTTGTGTTATTTTGAACAAAATATGCTTTTCCTCGTCAAATTAAACCCAGAAATCTCAAGTTAACTACTAGTAAAGGCCACAGCAACTTACTCACTGTCTTTAGTTTTGTTAATTGCGAAGAAAGGCTATTATCGTGTCGTTTCGGTAGGACAGCTAGGACAGCTAATTTTTGACTGCCGCTCGTACTGCGGGCGCAGCTGCCGTATGCAAGGAGGGCGTAGCCACGTAGCCGGAGAAGGGGGGTCCTGGGGTGCCCATGACCTCCCTTTTGTTAGCCTTTTAGAGGAGCACAATCAAAGGCCTTTTGAGATATTTTGACCATCGCCAAAATTACTATTAAAGCGAAAAGAAACCGTGAAAAATACTACTTTAACAAAAGATGAGATAACACCCCCCTGAGAGAGAAACCAGAAAGGAACCAGGATGGGTTACAGGCAGGGGCGACGTTGGGATTTTCGGTTTTGCGGATTTGGCTAATTTCGTTTCGGTAAGCTCTCTGGTTTTTGCAGTTGAAAACTGCGGTTTTTTGTCGGTTATAGTGTTCTGCTTGACATTTTGCGGGATTGCGGGTTTTCACCAAAAATTAGTCCTTTGGTTTTCCGGTTTTTGTGCAAACATGATGGCGGGTGTTTCGGGAGTTTTTTCTGTCCAACCGCACTTAACGCGTTTTTATGGTTTTTGACAAGGAAAATTACACCTTAGATTGGAAAAAAAACAAGTCGCTGTAATAATTCCCAAGGGCCCAACTTATATGGAGTCGAAGTCCTCCCTTTCTTTTTAGAGAAATCGGAAGAGGACAGCCTAGTCCTTTTTAGCAGCCGTTATTTGGGTGGTAAACGGCTCCCAAGCAGACGACTGAAAAGCTCAAGATAAACATCAAAGCAAAAAGGACGATTTCGTCCAATAATCACGCGGCTAGGCCCCGGGGGGGGGGCCTGGGATAATGTCTTGTGGATTTGGTGATCTTAGCACTGGACCATCGGAGTTGCTATAGCTCAGCGGCTCAGCGTCGCATCCTACCAGTGGTAATAACAGCAAAGGAAAAGACTGCTTGTTTGGCCACGGTTGTTAAAATAAAGTAGAGTTGGTTATAAAATGCGGCTGCCATTGCGGACTACATAAATGAAAATTCTGACAAATGTCCCCCCCCCCCCTCAATCGAGTTTGGAAGTAGTGTTTTTTTTTTTAAACAAAAAGCACCTACAATCATTTTGTTCTGCAATTTTTTTTTTCTAGCTTCACATTGCTAGAGGTCAGTGGAGCCGACTGACAAATTTTTGGACTACGATGAGTTCTGCACTAACGAGGGAATACACCGAAAGAGCTTCGGAAAGTAAGGCCCGGTTCATACGTCGCATTTCTGCCCGGTGTCGAATGCAATTCAAACAAAAGATAATGCAGCAAATTATCTCCTTTTCTATTGTCTCAATTGCATTGGCACGGCAGAAATGCGACGTATGAACCGGGCCTGAAACAAGTTTAGACATATAAAAATTAAGTAACAGAAAGTGAAATTCTGAAGCCTACCAAAGCTTCGGCAGTGAGGGCGTTTATTTCGGTTTTCGGTTTTGGACGAAATTTCTCGATCGAGGTTTTGCGGTTTTCGGCGTTTTTTGCCGAGTTTTCGGTTTCTAATAGGTCCTACTTCCCCTTCGTCAAGGATGGAAAAGTTTGACACGCATTAAAAACAACGAAAGTGAAAACATTAGGCTAAACTTTTCAAACCGTTCAACGGTGATTGTAAAAGACAAACGACCTACAACTCAACAGGTGGTGAGTGCATCTGGTGACTACCCTCACTTTGACACAGTGCGATCCCCCCCCTCCCCCCTCCCACCCACTCTCCCTTTAAGAAATCCCCACTACGCCCTTGATGCCTTGAAAAGAGGTTGGAGAAAAATCAAATGAAGGAAAAATCTTTTCCAAATTTGAATTTTAGATTTGCATGAATAATTTTATTCCAACCGTAGAATTTCTATTTTCGGTATCGTGATTTAGTCCTTATCCTGCTTAAGTGCTAAAGTGAACGGTTGTACCGTTAAAAAACATGAACAAAAGTTTCTGAGTCCGGAGTGGTGTTGACTTAGTAAATATAGGTGTAACAATGAAAACAGCAGTCAATTTGTTGCTTTGAAATGATATGCACACACAATTTCGTATGCAAATCACTGTTCGGAGCCAAGCAAATGGGAAATAATTTTAACAACCCACCAGTCATTTACGCATATGCTTTGGAATACTACGAACATTGTTATGTTAGGGAGACACGTTTAAAAATAATCAAAGGCCAGGTAAGTAAAGAAGCAGTCAGTTTTGAATTTTAGAAAATTTATCGTGAATTCTTCGTCGATAAAATTCATTTGCCTTATGGAATAGGCGAGTTGCATGAAACAGCGTATTTAGAAATCAGTTAGCGGATGAATATTTTAACACTTTGAAGATGTACCACGGTGTTGTTGATCCACACAAACTGTTTTGGAGTAATGAAGAAACATGTGCCAAGTTTTTGAGTTGAGAGCTGAATTTAAGCGTACGTTTTCGATCGAAGCGAGTTTGATTTCTAATGTGCCGGGCTGCCATGATACAAGAGGGTCGGCAAGTTTATGAGCAGGTTCTATTCACTAAGATTTCACGTCACGTTTTCTTCGCGAGCAAGACCTGAGAAAAGATCGAAAGATAGATTAGATGTTATTTAAATTTACACGCGTCTAAAATCCTTTCAAGATCATACTGGATGATTCGCCGGCTTTTCATCGGCAATGAAGCAGCTTCCAGTTTCCAATGCAAATCATTTTCAGCATAGAACTCACATCTCAATTTCAATAGTCGTCTTGCTAATACACCACACCATTTTCGCAGTAATAATAAGAATAAATATTGAAAATAATCGAGTAAGGTAACCCAACAGAGGTGGGCTCGACGTATGTTATAGAGAATTGTACACTGTTTATGCAATTTGAATATTCGCCAATTCTATCTTTTTCATCTTTTTCTTTTCATTTTCAAGTGGCAACCGTGAGGTCAGATAATCGCAGGTCCCAGATAATTTGTTTATTTTTATCTTTTCTGATTTGGCAACTCACGGTTGTAAAGATGAGAAGACATTTGCAAAAACACTTTTATTTTTGGGGCCTGTTTCTCGAAAGCTCCGGAAACTTTTCGGGCCCGAAAAGCCATTTTCAATCAATCTGTATCTAAAAACAGAGAGGTGTATACGCCTGAAACTTCGTGTATGAAGAGAGCCTCTGTTCATATTAATAATATGTGAATAAAACAGCTCTGTAATCATAAGGTTCGAGATTTTGAAACGGCTTTCCGGGTGCGAAAACTTTTCGGGAGCTTCGAGAAACGGGCCCCTGTAAAGACATAGCAAAATCTCGAGCCTTGTGATTACAGAGCTGTTTTATTCACATTTTCTTAATATGAACAGAGGTTTCCTTTCTTATAAGAAGTTTCAGACGTATACAATTGTCCGTTTTTAGATACAGATGAACTTAAAATGGCTTTTCGGGACGAAAAATTTTCCGGGGCTTTCGAGAAACGGGACCCAGACCCGGTACAGATCGTTTTTCCATAAAAATCCTCACGCTATAACCAAGTTTGGAAGATAGCCGGGAGGCATTTAAAAAGGAAAAACAAAATTATTGTTCCGCAGGGAATACAAAGCAAAATTATTAAGAATGGTAATTTTAACATACTTTTTTGTGTCTTAGAAAACGTCCCAGCTTGAACCGGTAAAATGTATTTTTCTTCGCGGGAGACAAAGAACCAATTTACCAGAAATTTCTATTCTTTTCTTTCTCACTATGTCATCTAATTATTATTTGCCCTAAAGCACATAAAAACTAATTTACATTCAACAAATACATAGCTATTGAAGGAAAATTGAATCGAATGCTTCAGAACATGTTTTCGCAGCACTCTGACATCTTCAAGACGTTACGTTGGGAGTTTTGATTTCTGGCAAAAGGGGAACAGGTTAATGAGATATTTGTGGGCATAGATGATCAGGGAAGACCCATTCTATATTTTTCGTTTCCCTCATTCCATTTGTAGCACCCTTAGAAGGTTTAGAAGACTATAGAAGGCTGAAGAAAGGCTTCAGCTAGGCTACAGAACGCTGTTTTTTGTACCTAATCGTATCTTTTTGGTTTACGCGCGATTCGGCGACATACCAGTAGAGTTTGAATTCAGTGGGTACGATAAAAGGCTATAGCTGAGTTTAGAAGGCTGCAGCTACAATACTCAAGAGATATGGACGGGAAGAGTTATACCCCCACCTCCCCTACGAACCTTAACGGGAATATCTTGTCAGACAAAACATTTGCTTCTTTTTTCCCCAGAATATATCAGCATCAGCTATGAGTGTAGGCTGGCTTCCGTGTACAAGTTTTTCTGCGCGATGTTTCGATAAAATACGGGCGGATATTTAGCGCATATATTGCTGCATTTTTGTAGGCGTTCATTTTGACTTGTCAATGAATTACAGCAGCTTTCGCCATTTTGTGTTGCGTGAGGTTGCGTGTCAGGAAAACAGCACGGAAACTGTTTTGTTGAGGGCCGGCCAATTTGGCTAAATTAATCTCGAGAAGAAAAAACTTTGTTGGATTGTCTTACACAACTCAGTACCAACTACCTTTTATAAATTGTTTGGAATGACCTCATTGAACTGGTTGAAAGGAACATAAGTGTACTTCGTTTTGGTTGACACTGATAAGACGGATCTCAAGGAAGGGATGATAAAAAGTGGTAACATTTGACGTAGGCTCGGTTACCAGCCGGTGTTCGGGAAATGAGCCTGCGGTCCTGAAATTTAGCCTACGTTTGACGCAGGGAGTTGAATTAAATTGAAAGTGGCCTTCGTACTCGGCGACTATACGCAGTTTCGTTGGGCCGGAACGATGACAAAATAACGCAGACAAAATACTCGAGCGACGAAAAAGGGCAAGGCGCATTTTTCTCCTATTTTCTGAAGACTTCGCCGCCTCGCAGCTGTTATTTTTAACCATCGCGCGAGGAACGTACCAACAGTTACAGACTGACGCGCGCGTATCCAGCAAGCTTTTGGAGAAAACACGCGGGAAATTAAAAGCTACTGTACGACGCGAAACCTAAGCTGGCCTGAGTGTTCTGTTAACTTTTCAAGTGCTCTTAATAACCGAGAAGAGACACAAAACAGAAGACTGGAAATTTACGAGCATTGTTCGTTAAAGGGGCTGGTTGTAAAGATCGTCAGACTGCTAAACAATAGCGCTGTTTCAGATGATCTCAACTAATAGTGAAGAGAAAGATACAACAGCATTTCGAGTTGCAGTAGTAGGAGCTAAATTCCTTGAAACATAGGGAACTTATGGTCCGACTCTCTTATGGTGTATTGAAGCACTTAAAGCGCGCTTTGTAAGCGATTAAAGTTGAAAACTTTTGATGTCGAGAGAATATTACTTTGGGATATTACTTTGGCTGTAGACGTCCTAGAAAGTTTTTACAAAACGTTGGCAACCGCAGCAAAATCTGGGTTGCAATAACCAATAGTTGAGGTCGTATTTTGTAACACTGAGGCAACGTGCGGTTGAGATCAGATCTGATTCAGTATGAGGATATCGAGTCAATGTGGTATCAAGTTGGTGAAAGACATGACAGAAACGTCCATATATCTCACTTTGGCAAGCGAAGCGAACAAGCAAAGATAAATTCAAACAAAGCGCTTGTGAAGTCTTATCATCAACAAACACGGTTTCCAAAATACTGCTTTCCTATTTGTTGCGAGGTTTTATCACCCGGCGCATATCTTGTTATTGCACAGGTTCCCATAATAGGACACCTGCTATCTCTATAGGGGCAGCTGATAATTATCGATATCTACAACATATTTAAATCACGAAGCTGTATTGTGTCATGTTTTGGCGCATTTCAAGGGTTCATGCATCAGCAATAAAACATACCAATTAATGATTTCCCTTCACAGATCCAGAGGAAAAGAATAACAAGAGATCGGTTATTTTACTGCTTCAGGGATGCCTTAGAGTAAACAGGGAATGGTGTACCTTTGTCTGCGCGGAGAGCTACATGTATGTTGTACTTCCTCTTCCTAAGAAAAGGTGAGTGGGTCGTTTGTACGGCGGTCACTATTATTGCTCGGTTAGTCGAGACTGACTTCTTTCAATCTTCATACTGAAATGTTGTGAAAATGTCTTTGATCCTCCGCCCACCTTTATGGCTTATTGATTGAAATTACATCGCTGTATCTAACCATCAAAGTCCAGCATCTGGTTCTCAACTGCAAATTAAGTTCTGATGTAGCATTCCTTAGTAATTTATCTTACAGAAACCGGATTTGCCCGACATCATTGAAAGCTTGAGGTACTTGATAAATTCTAATGGAGCGTGCGCTAAAAAATCGAGTACTTGTTTTTCTATCTAAACGCTCTTGTACGAGAATAACAAACAGAAGCTGCAAGATTTTGGAGTAACGTTATAAATAAATAATGTGTATCGTCAGGTTGTGACAGATATGGTTTTCTAGAAAACTAAAAAAAGTAATTTTCATTATTTTCGGATCTTTTCGCAATTGGAGGAGGACTTGCAAAGTTGACCAGTTAAAATCTCCCTTGAAGATCTCCTGTGTCAGTATGTAGAAAGAAATCACATAGACACTTGTAATTCTGAGATAGAGTAAGTTTTCGCTCGTTTATCAACTGATTTTTGTTTTGTTTTGTGGGAGTATCGAAATTAATTAAGTCACGAAATCAAAAAGCGTTGCTGTGGAGTGACCTTACAATAACCAGTACTTTAATTCAAAATAACGAAAACAAAATATGCAAGGCTAAGCACTTGGGCTGCTGCTCTTCTGAATTTGGTAACACAAGTGGCGAGTTTTTTAATCCATGAATGTCGGAAAGGCCACGCCTGTTAGCAGCAAGCACAACGGACCAATCAAATGCTCGGAAAGAAGCTTAACGTACCGGCAATCAAATGGCCGCAAAACAAAGCGCGGGAAAATGCACATAAGACTAGCTATGATTGGTTCATGCTTTGCTCGTGATTGGTTGAATAATGATGAGCTTGTAGCATATTTCGATTGGGTTTCGACAAAATGCAATGGAGTAAACCTAATTATTTCTCTGTTTGATCGAGAGTCTGATGGCAGTGCTCAAAGCCCAAAACTTATAGCAAAGAATAGTTTCACCGAACTGGAGCCTGTCGAAAATCTCTCAGGTCGTGGTACATCAGACGGAAACCGGAAAGCGGCCTTCACACGGCAAACTAAAGTTGGCAAACTCAAGTTGATGTCTGTGAACGGCACAAAAACAGTCGGCAAACAAGTTGGCAAACTGTTGGCGACAAATAGAAAATGCCTCTATTCTCGCCAACTTTTTCTTGTTGGTAAACTCGTATCTGACGTGTGAACGGTTGGCCAACATGTGTTGGTAATTTTCAACCAATCAAAACGAGCTCTATTCAGGTGATTTATTTGCGTGACACTTCACAAAATGGGTTCGCGAGTCAACACTTTTTAAATTTAATATCAAAGCGGTTCAAAATTGTCCGGCTGTTCGGGAAGTTTCATTTATAGCCTACAAAGATATTAAAAACAAGCAAAGCAAAAACGGAGGACAAACAAAAGCGCGCGGACAAACCTGGTTTCTTCCAAACCTTTCTAATTCTCCACAGCTTTCTGGTTCTTCTCTTCCTATCCTCTGTTTTACTGTTGTACGTGATCGAAACTGCACTAAAAAGCGGCCATGTTCGAAATTGCCGTATTTGTTATTTGCCACGAGTTTGGCGTGTGAAGGAACGAGTTTGCCAACTTTTTGAAGTTTTCCAACACGAGTTTGCCAACTTAAGTTTGTCGTGTGAAGGCCGCTTAACAGTTAAAATTCTGACCATACTTTCAAGCCATCAGTTAACCTATCCCCACCTACTCCCGGACAAACCCATTGCCCAAAGCTTGTTTTTCTGATTGTTGGACGTAACCGAGCTTTAAATCTTTTTCAAGATCCTGGATTTTAAACTTAATTCTCTTTCTTTATATCCGTACCAATATTTGTTGACATTCTTGACTGCTCATTTTGTTCGACTTTGGCTTAAAAAGTCCTTGTTTTGAGCAATGAAAAAAGAACAGCGTTTTGTTACTTACAATAATGGAGATCCATTTTCAAAATTAAACTAAAATTACGTTAAAAAGATGTGCTTTGCAATTCACGCTTTTAAAGGTTTCCTCAAAAATGGGATCTCCGAAATTGTCGTTCAGCAAATCTCTGACTCGATGACATCGTCAAAATCACCAACACTATTTGTTAGCAATGTTTATCTACTTCCAGTTTTCATCAGAGAAACGAAACATGTTTAGGCATGATTAATCATTTCTCCTGGACTGAACCATCCCTGAATCCGCCCTGTGTTCATTTCTGGACTACGAAGGGAGCACCATTTTTCTAAGAAGATTAAAATTCCTGGGCGCGGTTTCCTTGCACCTTTTTCTTTTACGTAAATCACAGTTTTTTATAGTAACATATCAAAATGCATTATATATCGGCAACACTAAAACGCTAATAATCTGATCTGAGCGGCAATTTTAGCCTCCAAAAATTAAATTCCTCCAGGCCACATATGATATGATAACTTGTAATCATGTCTCGAGTTATAACCATGGCACAAGAAGAAAAGTTTACATGTAATTGATGAAAAACGGCTCGTGTTTCTAAAATTCCTTGGGTAATTTTAGACTGTGTTTGTCACAAAACATGAAAAGATGTTTCCAGTTTGAGCCCCTGACTGTTTTTCGCGACTGATTTTTAATCAACCAAAACATGAACCTTTATATTCATTATATAGGCTTTATCAGCTTCGTCAAGCATATGCGATAAAAACAAAAATTTAAGCTTGTTATTTTAGCATCAGTTAACGCAAGCAAAGTAGTTTCGTTATTTTTTTTCGGTGAGATCCTCACATATCTGTCATGTTAACATGGGTTTCTAATGGGAACATCATTCGCAGCTTGACTTTAAAACCCGGAAAACACGTCATCCTCGGTGCAATATTATACAGATATAATATCCACCCATGTGTTTTGTCATATTTATACTGTTACGAAATATTGCTCACGCGCATACACTGTACTCGTGTTTAAAAATAATTGATTATTATTCAAAGTTATGTTCTAGGAAGTTTACCCAAAGTTAGAGAATGAGCGAGACGCTATTAAGAAGAATGTTGGTGGCTTTAATATCCTTATTCTGGATAATGAAATGCGGTAAGTGGTGATTTTTACTGTACGGTAAATATAAATAAAGCTGTGTGATACATCATGAAATATTGCCTAAAACGCATGTTGACGACTGAGAATTGGCGCAAAGAAAGAAAGCTTTATCGCGTGTAGAAGATACAAAGGTCGGCAGATCATGATTTAAGGTTTTGTAGTATGGCTTGTCAGAGGCAAAGAAAGCGAAGGTTTACGAATCTGTTGAAACAGCTCAGTTCATCGGCTGGCCTGACCAAATCAGAAAAGACATGTGAACAAAAGCCAGATCGTCACAATAGCAGAACGCAAAATTTTTGAGATCAGTTGAGGAGAAAGAAAAATTTTTACTGGCATTTTTTCTGTTATTGAAATGGCCATAAACAATTAGTTCCCGAGATGGCAAAGGAAATGACAAGATAAGCCAAACACGTCACGCAAGTGCTGCCCTAGTGACGTAATTCAATACCGTGTTGAAATAGGTTCTTGTTCAACTGTCAGAGCAGCTGTGTCAAGCATGCCACAAATCATTCAAACTTCAGTATTTCGTCATGGAAAAATGATTTCCGTCCTATGTGACTTTGCCAATGGAATCGCGGACTTGCGCGCATCGCGCGAGGATACATACGTGTTGGGAGCTCGTCGCGCGTGCAGAGTTTTGAGCTACCAAGCATAGCTTAGATCAGAGATTACTGAAATTAGAAGATAACGAAATCAACGAAATTAATCTTTGTCGCTCATTGTATGATAAAGATCGAGAAACAAAATGTATATCTCCGAGTTCTTTTCGGCGGATATTCCAGTAAAAGAAAGACTTCTCAGTTGATTTACGACCTCGTTTGGTACAAGTCCAGAAGACAAGAACGGGAACCAAGCATGATACTCATTGCCGAGCTATAATTCAAGAAAACTACTGGTGCAGTTTAAACCGTGGCAAAATTTCCTAGACCGTAGAGAGATAAAGTGAAAGAATTATAAGTATTCTAATGATTCAGTGACAGCAATAAATTGTCAATGAAGATAAGCCAAGTTGTTGTACCTGGAATTTTTTCTCCAATTCTCTCATTCCAGTTCACATGATACGTACTATTATTGATGCCAGACATAGCTTTCTTCAGGCCGTTTGCATGCACCGTGGTTTCATTCACGTGGAAACCAACGGTGCATGCAAACGGCCTGAAAGAAAGCTATGTCTGGCATCAATAATAGTACGTATCATGTGAACTGGAATGAGAGAATTGGAGAAAAAATTCCAGGTACAACACCTTGGCTTATCTTCATTGACAATTTATTGCTGTCACTGAATCATTAGAATACTTATAATTCTTTCACTTTATCTCTCTACGGTCTAGGAAATTTTGCCACGGTTTAAACTGCACCAGTAGTTTTTCTTGAATTATAGCTCGGCAATGGAGTATCATGCTTGGTTCCCGTTCTTGTCTTCTGGACTTGTACCAAACGAGGTCGTAAATCAACTGAGAAGTCTTTCTTTTACTGGAATATCCGCCGAAAAGAACTCGGAGATAACATTTTGTTTCTCGATCTTTATCATACAATGAGCGACAAAGATTAATTTCGTTGATTTCGTTATCTTCTAATTTCAGTAATCTCTGATCTAAGCTATGCTTGGTAGCTCAAAACTCTGCACGCGCGACGAGCTCCCAACACGTATGTATCCTCGCGCGATGCGCGCAAGTCCGCGATTCCATTGGCAAAGTCACATAGGACGGAAATCATTTTTCCATGACGAAATACTGAAGTTTGAATGATTTGTGGCATGCTTGACACAGCTGCTCTGACAGTTGAACAAGAACCTATTTCAACACGTATTGAATTACGTCACTAGGGCAGCACTTGCGTGACGTGTTTGGCTTATCTTGTCATTTCCTTTGCCATCTCGGGAACTAATTGTTTATGGCCATTTCAATAACAGAAAAAATGCCAGTAAAAATTTTTCTTTCTCCTCAACTGATCTCAAAAATTTTGCGTTCTGCTATTGTGACGATCTGGCTTTTGTTCACATGTCTTTTCTGATTTGGTCAGGCCAGCCGATGAACTGAGCTGTTTCAACAGATTCGTAAACCTTCGCTTTCTTTGCCTCTGACAAGCCATACTACAAAACCTTAAATCATGATCTGCCGACCTTTGTATCTTCTACACGCGATAAAGCTTTCTTTCTTTGCGCCAATTCTCAGTCGTCAACATGCGTTTTAGGCAATATTTCATGATGATCACACAGCTTTATTTATATTTACCGTACAGTAAAATCACCACTTACCGCATTTCATTATCCAGAATAAGGATATTAAAGCCACCAACATTCTTCTTAATAGCGTCTCGCTCATTCTCTAACTTGGGTAAACTTCCTAGAACATAACTTTGAATAATAATCAATTATTTTTAAACACGAGTACAGTGTATGCGCGTGAGCAATATTTCGTAACAGTATAAATATGACAAAACACATGGGTGGATATTATATCTGTATAATATTGCACCGAGGATGACGTGTTTTCCGGGTTTTAAAGTCAAGCTGCGAAATGATGTTCCCATTAGAAACCCATGTTAACATGACAGATATGTGAGGATCTCACCGAAAAAAATAACGAAACTACTTTGCTTGCGTTAACTGATGCTAAAATAACAAGCTTAAATTTTTGTTTTTATCGCATATGCTTGACGAAGCTGATAAAGCCTATATAATGAATATAAAGGTTCATGTTTTGGTTGATTAAAAATCAGTCGCGAAAAACAGTCAGGGGCTCAAACTGGAAACATCTTTTCATGTTTTGTGACAAACACAGTCTAAAATTACCCAAGGAATTTAGAAACACGAGCCGTTTTTCATCAATTACATGTAAACTTTTCTTCTTGTGCCATGGTTATAACTCGAGACATGATTACAAGTTATCATATCATATGTGGCCTGGAGGAATTTAATTTTTGGAGGCTAAAATTGCCGCTCAGATCAGATTATTAGCGTTTTAGTGTTGCCGATATATAATGCATTTTGATATGTTACTATAAAAAACTGTGATTTACGTAAAAGAAAAAGGTGCAAGGAAACCGCGCCCAGGAATTTTAATCTTCTTAGAAAAATGGTGCTCCCTTCGTAGTCCAGAAATGAACACAGGGCGGATTCAGGGATGGTTCAGTCCAGGAGAAATGATTAATCATGCCTAAACATGTTTCGTTTCTCTGATGAAAACTGGAAGTAGATAAACATTGCTAACAAATAGTGTTGGTGATTTTGACGATGTCATCGAGTCAGAGATTTGCTGAACGACAATTTCGGAGATCCCATTTTTGAGGAAACCTTTAAAAGCGTGAATTGCAAAGCACATCTTTTTAACGTAATTTTAGTTTAATTTTGAAAATGGATCTCCATTATTGTAAGTAACAAAACGCTGTTCTTTTTTCATTGCTCAAAACAAGGACTTTTTAAGCCAAAGTCGAACAAAATGAGCAGTCAAGAATGTCAACAAATATTGGTACGGATATAAAGAAAGAGAATTAAGTTTAAAATCCAGGATCTTGAAAAAGATTTAAAGCTCGGTTACGTCCAACAATCAGAAAAACAAGCTTTGGGCAATGGGTTTGTCCGGGAGTAGGTGGGGATAGGTTAACTGATGGCTTGAAAGTATGGTCAGAATTTTAACTGTTAAGCGGCCTTCACACGACAAACTTAAGTTGGCAAACTCGTGTTGGAAAACTTCAAAAAGTTGGCAAACTCGTTCCTTCACACGCCAAACTCGTGGCAAATAACAAATACGGCAATTTCGAACATGGCCGCTTTTTAGTGCAGTTTCGATCACGTACAACAGTAAAACAGAGGATAGGAAGAGAAGAACCAGAAAGCTGTGGAGAATTAGAAAGGTTTGGAAGAAACCAGGTTTGTCCGCGCGCTTTTGTTTGTCCTCCGTTTTTGCTTTGCTTGTTTTTAATATCTTTGTAGGCTATAAATGAAACTTCCCGAACAGCCGGACAATTTTGAACCGCTTTGATATTAAATTTAAAAAGTGTTGACTCGCGAACCCATTTTGTGAAGTGTCACGCAAATAAATCACCTGAATAGAGCTCGTTTTGATTGGTTGAAAATTACCAACACATGTTGGCCAACCGTTCACACGTCAGATACGAGTTTACCAACAAGAAAAAGTTGGCGAGAATAGAGGCATTTTCTATTTGTCGCCAACAGTTTGCCAACTTGTTTGCCGACTGTTTTTGTGCCGTTCACAGACATCAACTTGAGTTTGCCAACTTTAGTTTGCCGTGTGAAGGCCGCTTTCCGGTTTCCGTCTGATGTACCACGACCTGAGAGATTTTCGACAGGCTCCAGTTCGGTGAAACTATTCTTTGCTATAAGTTTTGGGCTTTGAGCACTGCCATCAGACTCTCGATCAAACAGAGAAATAATTAGGTTTACTCCATTGCATTTTGTCGAAACCCAATCGAAATATGCTACAAGCTCATCATTATTCAACCAATCACGAGCAAAGCATGAACCAATCATAGCTAGTCTTATGTGCATTTTCCCGCGCTTTGTTTTGCGGCCATTTGATTGCCGGTACGTTAAGCTTCTTTCCGAGCATTTGATTGGTCCGTTGTGCTTGCTGCTAACAGGCGTGGCCTTTCCGACATTCATGGATTAAAAAACTCGCCACTTGTGTTACCAAATTCAGAAGAGCAGCAGCCCAAGTGCTTAGCCTTGCATATTTTGTTTTCGTTATTTTGAATTAAAGTACTGGTTATTGTAAGGTCACTCCACAGCAACGCTTTTTGATTTCGTGACTTAATTAATTTCGATACTCCCACAAAACAAAACAAAAATCAGTTGATAAACGAGCGAAAACTTACTCTATCTCAGAATTACAAGTGTCTATGTGATTTCTTTCTACATACTGACACAGGAGATCTTCAAGGGAGATTTTAACTGGTCAACTTTGCAAGTCCTCCTCCAATTGCGAAAAGATCCGAAAATAATGAAAATTACTTTTTTTAGTTTTCTAGAAAACCATATCTGTCACAACCTGACGATACACATTATTTATTTATAACGTTACTCCAAAATCTTGCAGCTTCTGTTTGTTATTCTCGTACAAGAGCGTTTAGATAGAAAAACAAGTACTCGATTTTTTAGCGCACGCTCCATTAGAATTTATCAAGTACCTCAAGCTTTCAATGATGTCGGGCAAATCCGGTTTCTGTAAGATAAATTACTAAGGAATGCTACATCAGAACTTAATTTGCAGTTGAGAACCAGATGCTGGACTTTGATGGTTAGATACAGCGATGTAATTTCAATCAATAAGCCATAAAGGTGGGCGGAGGATCAAAGACATTTTCACAACATTTCAGTATGAAGATTGAAAGAAGTCAGTCTCGACTAACCGAGCAATAATAGTGACCGCCGTACAAACGACCCACTCACCTTTTCTTAGGAAGAGGAAGTACAACATACATGTAGCTCTCCGCGCAGACAAAGGTACACCATTCCCTGTTTACTCTAAGGCATCCCTGAAGCAGTAAAATAACCGATCTCTTGTTATTCTTTTCCTCTGGATCTGTGAAGGGAAATCATTAATTGGTATGTTTTATTGCTGATGCATGAACCCTTGAAATGCGCCAAAACATGACACAATACAGCTTCGTGATTTAAATATGTTGTAGATATCGATAATTATCAGCTGCCCCTATAGAGATAGCAGGTGTCCTATTATGGGAACCTGTGCAATAACAAGATATGCGCCGGGTGATAAAACCTCGCAACAAATAGGAAAGCAGTATTTTGGAAACCGTGTTTGTTGATGATAAGACTTCACAAGCGCTTTGTTTGAATTTATCTTTGCTTGTTCGCTTCGCTTGCCAAAGTGAGATATATGGACGTTTCTGTCATGTCTTTCACCAACTTGATACCACATTGACTCGATATCCTCATACTGAATCAGATCTGATCTCAACCGCACGTTGCCTCAGTGTTACAAAATACGACCTCAACTATTGGTTATTGCAACCCAGATTTTGCTGCGGTTGCCAACGTTTTGTAAAAACTTTCTAGGACGTCTACAGCCAAAGTAATATCCCAAAGTAATATTCTCTCGACATCAAAAGTTTTCAACTTTAATCGCTTACAAAGCGCGCTTTAAGTGCTTCAATACACCATAAGAGAGTCGGACCATAAGTTCCCTATGTTTCAAGGAATTTAGCTCCTACTACTGCAACTCGAAATGCTGTTGTATCTTTCTCTTCACTATTAGTTGAGATCATCTGAAACAGCGCTATTGTTTAGCAGTCTGACGATCTTTACAACCAGCCCCTTTAACGAACAATGCTCGTAAATTTCCAGTCTTCTGTTTTGTGTCTCTTCTCGGTTATTAAGAGCACTTGAAAAGTTAACAGAACACTCAGGCCAGCTTAGGTTTCGCGTCGTACAGTAGCTTTTAATTTCCCGCGTGTTTTCTCCAAAAGCTTGCTGGATACGCGCGCGTCAGTCTGTAACTGTTGGTACGTTCCTCGCGCGATGGTTAAAAATAACAGCTGCGAGGCGGCGAAGTCTTCAGAAAATAGGAGAAAAATGCGCCTTGCCCTTTTTCGTCGCTCGAGTATTTTGTCTGCGTTATTTTGTCATCGTTCCGGCCCAACGAAACTGCGTATAGTCGCCGAGTACGAAGGCCACTTTCAATTTAATTCAACTCCCTGCGTCAAACGTAGGCTAAATTTCAGGACCGCAGGCTCATTTCCCGAACACCGGCTGGTAACCGAGCCTACGTCAAATGTTACCACTTTTTATCATCCCTTCCTTGAGATCCGTCTTATCAGTGTCAACCAAAACGAAGTACACTTATGTTCCTTTCAACCAGTTCAATGAGGTCATTCCAAACAATTTATAAAAGGTAGTTGGTACTGAGTTGTGTAAGACAATCCAACAAAGTTTTTTCTTCTCGAGATTAATTTAGCCAAATTGGCCGGCCCTCAACAAAACAGTTTCCGTGCTGTTTTCCTGACACGCAACCTCACGCAACACAAAATGGCGAAAGCTGCTGTAATTCATTGACAAGTCAAAATGAACGCCTACAAAAATGCAGCAATATATGCGCTAAATATCCGCCCGTATTTTATCGAAACATCGCGCAGAAAAACTTGTACACGGAAGCCAGCCTACACTCATAGCTGATGCTGATATATTCTGGGGAAAAAAGAAGCAAATGTTTTGTCTGACAAGATATTCCCGTTAAGGTTCGTAGGGGAGGTGGGGGTATAACTCTTCCCGTCCATATCTCTTGAGTATTGTAGCTGCAGCCTTCTAAACTCAGCTATAGCCTTTTATCGTACCCACTGAATTCAAACTCTACTGGTATGTCGCCGAATCGCGCGTAAACCAAAAAGATACGATTAGGTACAAAAAACAGCGTTCTGTAGCCTAGCTGAAGCCTTTCTTCAGCCTTCTATAGTCTTCTAAACCTTCTAAGGGTGCTACAAATGGAATGAGGGAAACGAAAAATATAGAATGGGTCTTCCCTGATCATCTATGCCCACAAATATCTCATTAACCTGTTCCCCTTTTGCCAGAAATCAAAACTCCCAACGTAACGTCTTGAAGATGTCAGAGTGGCTGCGAAAACATGTTCTGAAGCATTCGATTCAATTTTCCTTCAATAGCTATGTATTTGTTGAATGTAAATTAGTTTTATGTGCTTTAGGGCAAATAATAATTAGATGACATAGTGAGAAAGAAAAGAATAGAAATTTCTGGTAAATTGGTTCTTTGTCTCCCGCGAAGAAAAATACATTTTACCGGTTCAAGCTGGGACGTTTTCTAAGACACAAAAAAGTATGTTAAAATTACCATTCTTAATAATTTGCTTTGTATTCCCTGCGGAACAATAATTTTGTTTTTCCTTTTAAAGCCTCCCGGCTATCTTCCAAACTTGGTTATAGCGTGAGGATTTTATGGAAAAACGATCTGTACCGGGTCTGGGTCCCGTTTCTCGAAAGCCCGGAAAATTTTTCGTCCCGAAAAGCCATTTTAAGTTCATCTGTATCTAAAAACGGACAATTGTATACGTCTGAAACTTCTTATAAGAAAGGAAACCTCTGTTCATATTAAGAAAATGTGAATAAAACAGCTCTGTAATCACAAGGCTCGAGATTTTGCTATGTCTTTACAGGGGCCCGTTTCTCGAAGCTCCCGAAAAGTTTTCGCACCCGGAAAGCCGTTTTCAAAATCTCGAACCTTATGATTACAGAGCTGTTTTATTCACATATTATTAATATGAAACAGAGGCTCTCTTCATACACGAAGTTTCAGGCGTATACACCTCTCTGTTTTTAGATACAGATTGATTGAAAATGGCTTTTCGGGCCCGAAAAGTTTCCGGAGCTTTCGAGAAACAGGCCCCAAAAATAAAAGTGTTTTTGCAAATGTCTTCTCATCTTTACAACCGTGAGTTGCCAAATCAGAAAAGATAAAAATAAACAAATTATCTGGGACCTGCGATTATCTGACCTCACGGTTGCCACTTGAAAATGAAAAGAAAAAGATGAAAAAGATAGAATTGGCGAATATTCAAATTGCATAAACAGTGTACAATTCTCTATAACATACGTCGAGCCCACCTCTGTTGGGTTACCTTACTCGATTATTTTCAATATTTATTCTTATTATTACTGCGAAAATGGTGTGGTGTATTAGCAAGACGACTATTGAAATTGAGATGTGAGTTCTATGCTGAAAATGATTTGCATTGGAAACTGGAAGCTGCTTCATTGCCGATGAAAAGCCGGCGAATCATCCAGTATGATCTTGAAAGGATTTTAGACGCGTGTAAATTTAAATAACATCTAATCTATCTTTCGATCTTTTCTCAGGTCTTGCTCGCGAAGAAAACGTGACGTGAAATCTTAGTGAATAGAACCTGCTCATAAACTTGCCGACCCTCTTGTATCATGGCAGCCCGGCACATTAGAAATCAAACTCGCTTCGATCGAAAACGTACGCTTAAATTCAGCTCTCAACTCAAAAACTTGGCACATGTTCTTCATTACTCCAAAACAGTTTGTGTGGATCAACAACACCGTGGTACATCTTCAAAGTGTTAAAATATTCATCCGCTAACTGATTTCTAAATACGCTGTTTCATGCAACTCGCCTATTCCATAAGGCAAATGAATTTTATCGACGAAGAATTCACGATAAATTTTCTAAAATTCAAAACTGACTGCTTCTTTACTTACCTGGCCTTTGATTATTTTTTAAACGTGTCTCCCTAACATAACAATGTTCGTAGTATTCCAAAGCATATGCGTAAATGACTGGTGGGTTGTTAAAATTATTTCCCATTTGCTTGGCTCCGAACAGTGATTTGCATACGAAATTGTGTGTGCATATCATTTCAAAGCAACAAATTGACTGCTGTTTTCATTGTTACACCTATATTTACTAAGTCAACACCACTCCGGACTCAGAAACTTTGTTCATGTTTTTTAACGGTACAAACCGTTCACTTTAGCACTTAAGCAGGATAAGGACTAAATCACGATACCGAAAATAGAAATTCTACGGTTGGAATAAAATTATTCATGCAAATCTAAAATTCAAATTTGGGAAAAGATTTTCCTTCATTTGATTTTTCTCCAACCTCTTTTCAAGGCATCAAGGGCGTAGTGGGGATTTCTTAAAGGGAGAGTGGGTGGGAGGGGGGAGGGGGGGGATCGCACTGTGTCAAAGTGAGGGTAGTCACCAGATGCACTCACCACCTGTTGAGTTGTAGGTCGTTTGTCTTTACAATCACCGTTGAACGGTTTGAAAAGTTTAGCCTAATGTTTTCACTTTCGTTGTTTTTAATGCGTGTCAAACTTTTCCATCCTTGACGAAGGGGAAGTAGGACCTATTAGAAACCGAAAACTCGGCAAAAAACGCCGAAAACCGCAAACCTCGATCGAGAAATTTCGTCCAAAACCGAAAACCGAAATAAACGCCCTCACTGCCGAAGCTTTGGTAGGCTTCAGAATTTCACTTTCTGTTACTTAATTTTTATATGTCTAAACTTGTTTCAGGCCCGGTTCATACGTCGCATTTCTGCCGTGCCAAATGCAATTGAGACAATAGAAAAGGAGATAATTTGCTGCATTATCTTTTGTTTGAATTGCATTCGACACCGGGCAGAAATGCGACGTATGAACCGGGCCTTACTTTCCGAAGCTCTTTCGGTGTATTCCCTCGTTAGTGCAGAACTCATCGTAGTCCAAAAATTTGTCAGTCGGCTCCACTGACCTCTAGCAATGTGAAGCTAGAAAAAAAAAATTGCAGAACAAAATGATTGTAGGTGATTTTTGTTTAAAAAAAAAACACTACATTCCAAAGTCGATTGCCATTTGTCAGAATTTTCATTTATGTAGTCGCAATGGCAGCCGCATTTTATAACCAATCTACTTTATTTTACAACCGTGGCCAAACAAGCAGTCTTTCCTTTGCTTTTATACCACTGGTAGGAGCGAGTGAGCCGCTGAGCTATAGCAACTCGATGGTCCAGTCTAAGATCAAAATCCACAAGACATTATCCCAGCCGGCAGCCGCGTGATATTTGAGAAATAGTCTTTTGCTTTGATGTTATCTTGAGCTTTTCATCGTCTGCTTGGGAGCCGTTACCACCCAAATAACGGCTGCTAAAAAGACTAGGCTTCTCTTCCATTTCTCTAAAAGAAAGGGAGGATCGCTCATATAAGTGGGCCCTTGGAATTATTACAGCGACTGCAATCTAAGGTGTAATTTCCTTGTCAAAACCAGAAAAACCGTAAAGTGCGTTGGACAGAAAAAACCGAAACACCGCCATCATTGTTGACAAAAACCGAAAACCAAAGACTAATTTGGAGAAAACCCGCAATCCCGCAAAATGTCAGAGACACTAAAACCGAAAAAACCGCAGTTTTCAACTGCAAAAACCAAGAAAACCGAAACGAAAATTAGCCAAATCCGCAAAACCGAAAATCCCAACGTCGCCCCTCCTTAACCATCCTGGTTCCTTTATGGTTTATCTCTCAGGGGGTGTTTCTCTATCTTTGTTAAGTATTATTTTCAGGTTTCTTTCGCTTTAATAGTAATTTTGTCGATGGTCAAATATCTCAAAAGGCTTTGATTGTGCTCCTCTAAAAGGCACCCCAGGACCCCCCTTCTCCGGCTACGTGGCTACGCCCTCCTTGCATACGGCAGCTGCGCCCGCAGTACGAGCGGCAGTCAAAAATTAGCTGTCCTAGCTGTCCTACCGAAACGACACGATAATAGCCTTTCTTCGCAATTAACAAAACTAAAGACAGTGAGTAAGTTGCTGTGGCCTTTACTAGTAGTTAACTTGAGATTTCTGGGTTTAATTTGACGAGGAAAAGCATATTTTGTTCAAAATAACACAACTATTGGCCTACCTGACGACACTCGACGAACTACGAGCGAGGTCCATGTCGAACGCCGGCGGTCTATTTTTGGCGCCAAATTAACAGCTTGGAGGCACAAAATTTTTCATATTTTCCGCTTTTTACAATCTGATATGGTTTTTGAAATTGCAAGTCCTTTTTGTGCATATTTAATGCCATTTCCAGTGAGAAAAGAGGCTTGATTTCAGTGCCTTTCCTGACTTGTTTAATAACTTGACGTCAGGACACTAAAATTTTTCCCGCCCGCTGAATGCTGATTGGTCAATTCAAATTTCCCGCGCGCCAGCCGTATGCAAGGCTTGCCGGGCATTGTTACTCTTCGTAACCAATCTCCCCTCCACACATATTACTCTGCCATGGGGTGCAAGTACCCTATGAGCTTTCAAGCTTTCAAGCTTTCAAGCTTGCTCACCGCGAAAAATCATTGGCTGGCCTTAGGGGTTCTCGTGTTGCTTAGTAACGTCGATGACCAGGGAAAACTGCAGGCTCAGCGATATCCCCCTTGTAACCAAGCTCATTTCTGATTGGTCGAATTAGTCGACGCCGGTGTTTGAATGGTTCCATGGCAGTTGGTGAGTAGAAAGTGGTCTAAAAGCGCTTTAAACAATTTAATCAATAAACTTATAATAAAGGAAAACTAATGTCCTTAAGAATAATTGAATACCACATCTCATGTGTATGTGCAAAGCTCTCGCGACGGAATGCAAGAGTAATCTATAAGTTCCGGCATTATCTACCTCTCAAACATCTTACGCAGATCTATGATAATATTATCTATCCTTATATTTCGTATGCTACTGTAGCCTGGGGCAGCACCAGAAAAACAAATTTACAATAAATACAAACTAAGCAAAACCATGTTATTAGGTTTAATGTTCTTTGCAACTCTATCTGTCAAAAATACCGATAGTGCCCTGCCTTTAATTTACTTAATATCTTGGAAATCTTAATGGTAACTAATGTATATCGTCTGCATGCTCTCAAATTTGTACATGCATGACAGAACTCTTTAACCATTTTTTCCAATATGCCAGCAACGTACATAATTATAACACCAAGTATGCGGCCAATCAAAATCTTTTCAAATTCCGAATAAAAACAATTATTATTCATTCAAAATATTTCCCCGTTTCTGATTGGTTAAAAACACACGCATAGTTCACCATAACCATCTTCTGTTTACCAAATTTGGAAATAATCTTCGTCATATTGAATCAATGACGTCAAAAGTGCAGCCCGCTGAAAATTATTGAACCGATGACGTCAAAAGTGCAGCCTGTCGCGGGTTATTGAACCGTTGACCGAGAAAACCTGGGGACAAGATTGTGGTTTTTTTGGTGAGCAGAAAAACAAAGAGCGAAATGGCGAAACTCCTTTAAGAACGTGGAAATATTTTGAATGAATAATAAAGCAATTATTGAATTCGGCTTTCGTAGGATATGAAGAATTCTGCAGATCTCGGAGGGTGTTATCCACCTCGGCCTTCGGCCTCTGCGGATAACACTCTCCTTGATCTGCAGAATTCTTCATATCCTACTCAGCCTCATTCAATAATTGCTAAATACTGGCAAACAAATGATCTCATTTATGGGCATTGATCTTTGGCAAGAAATACCAAACAAGTTCAAAGATCTAAATCAATTTGGTTTCTTCAAATGTGTAAACTGACGATGTTCTCTCTCAGCAATATCAAACGTAAGTTTCCACAATTCCAAAAGGGTTAAAACTATGTTCTATTTCTTCAATATCAACCGTAAGTTTGCACAGTTCTCTATAGTTCTGTCCTTTAGGAATGCGTCCTTCTACTCCCATGTTTTTTAGTGTTCAGCAAACGAGGTGGAGGCTAAATCGATAACCTCGCGATTCTATTAGTCCCCATACACAAACGTATTACATATGTAACTTTATATTTTCTTTTTTATGCTAATATTGTAATTTCAAAATGAAAGTGCGAAATAAAGTGAAATGGAAGTGAACGGTGAAGTGAACTCGCATTGGCTGAAGAACTTTTAGCAAAACTTCAAGTCTATCAGCTTTAGTGTATCGCGAGGCCTCTATTTTTTTTTCGTTTGTTATAGTCACTCGCTCTGCCTCGTGTTTAACTGACTGAGTTTCAGCGCGGCTAATAAACAGTTAATTATTTCCACTTCCAACCCGTCGGTTAAAATGGAACAAAGACAACGAATTTTCACCGGTAGAAATTTAGTCTCAGGACAATACATGTGGTTTGAACATGCTAATGTAATTGTCAACAGAATTCCTGATCCTACGGAGCATGATAAATTGAAAATTTCCCAAGTTGTTTGTTTGGGTTATATTGCCTTTCAAAGACCAGCTTTTCTTTCTTTTTATTGTACAATGATTATGAAACCAATTCTGATGTGAATCGTCGTTTCAATTTCTCTTTGTTAGATAGCTTTGAAAAAGAATTATTATGAAGATAAGCCAAGTGTATTTTCTTTTCTTTTCTGAGATATAATTTACATGGTCTTTCGATTTACCCACTGAAATTTGCACCACAAATGTAGAGTCACTGTTAAAACAGACCGGTGGTGATTGTTAGAATTTATGGCCATGATTCCATCCGGAATAACTCGTAAACCTCATATCATTTTGATCCAAGAGAGTGGATTTGATCATTAATTTCGAAAAGGAAACCGAACTAATTGACCGTGAGAAATGAAGGTGTTTCGCAGCTTAATCACCAATGTGTTGATCCGGAGTATTTTTTAAACCGTAATTAAAAGTTTTTTCGGTTCTACCCAAGGAAAATATAAATTTCGATTAATCTTTTTGTGTTTTGTTGTTATTTTGAATCCTAAAAACTGTGCTTCGACACGGGGAACAATTCAGTCAATATATGGAGCGAAGACTCCGAAGAGCTTACAGTTTAATAGATTGAATGTAAATATAGCCATTGTTTCACTTTTTACGTGCGGACATCAAAATTAAAGTTATTTAGTCATAACTAGCCCTATGTCTTTTGATTTATAAATAATTTTCAAGTCGAATGACAATTTTTTGATTTTGGTCTTTTAGATATCATGAAACTGGAATACGACAGAACTAAAATACTATACATTGTGAAGGTACAACGAAAGCGATAAACAGCACCGATTAAAAATTTAACCGGCTGTGTTAGTATACTTGAGAATAAGGTATTTGTTTTACCGTTATTTCAGTAAGTGAAATTAATCAAGTCGTTATCGAGGAATTAATAGATTTACTCACCTAATTCAATGGCCGCCCTGACTATACGACGAAACAAAATTAAGCATTTCGAGTTGGCCTGTGCGGAAGTCTTACGAGAATTTATGCAGAAGATAATTATACCCAAAAGCCGCATAAATTATTTACGATGCGGCCGATCCTGGTGGAATTTCTTTTATAAACAGCATGTATAGCAAAGTTTTATGCTCATTAACGTAACTTTCCCCATTTCGGTAAGACAAGATTTGTTTGTGCAAGATCCTATGGAAATTTGGTGTGGTTTCATGTAATTCACTAGCCTGCGAGTATGTAGAGTATAAAACATAGAAAAAGCGTGTTTTATTGTTTTGCGCGCGTAAAATCTATATCATAAAATGAAGAAAACTCTCGCCTGCGGCTCGTGTTTTCTACATTTCCCTCGTGTTCTCAAATGACCATCGTGTTTTATCAAAGTGTAATACACGGCTTAGGCTTCTTTATTTGTTAAATAAATGCCCGAAATCTAATTCGCCAAAACCGCAAATATTTTCAGTTCCTAGCCTAAGGTTATTTGACAAATAAAGAAGCCTAAGCCGTGTATTACACTGTGATAAAACACGACGGACATTTGAGAACACGAGAGAAATGTAGAAAACACGAGCAGCAGGCGAGTGTTTTCTTCACTTCTCGAACGTTCTCATAATGTCTGGAGTGTTTTATCACAGTGTAATACAAGGCTTAGGCATAAGTCTTCATTTGCTTTATGATATAGATTTTACGCGCGCAGAACAATAAAACACGCTTTTTATATATTTTATACTGTGATAAAACGTGGGTTTTTGACCACTCAAAGCGCGCACAGGGTCCTATCTACATTATAATGTGTTTAATTATAAAAATTACGTTTTCCTCGATTGTGACTGGCTTAAAAAAAAACTCCTATTTTCCACTAATTCACTTGCCAAGCTTTTGCCAAGCGGGTAACGGCCAGTTTGTTGTAGGACAATTCAATCCAAAGCCAATCACATTCAAAGTTGTTAATAAATTCGTAGTTACGTGCGCGCGCGCTTTTGTGTTTTTGGCGTCTAATTGCCGGTAGGAGGCGGGGTGGCCTTAGGATGTTTAGGTCTCCTTTGTCAGTATTTTAACGTAAATTTCCCCTTTCTTTCATAATTTGGCCATTCTTCTTTTCTCGGAAATTGTAATTTTTATGATTAATTGGTATTAAGACTTCGTGTTGTCCAATTCCGTCTGTAATCATACATAGTCATAAAAAATCGGACTCCCGCTGCGTGGTCGTCCAATTTTGTTAATCACTCGTACGATTACAGACCGAATTGGACTCCACTCAGTCCTATTACCATTACTTATTTGATGAGCTTGCCAAGAAGTATCTTCCCCAATTTATTTTCATTCTTCACTGTGCTGAGCGCAGTTTCATATTTTGTGTAAAAGTGATAACAAGCTGTTAGTCAAGACTTTGAAGATTATCAGAGTACGTTTTAAGTTGGGCTGACCCTGTAATCATATTAAAATTTGGACAGCTGTCGGAGAAACTGATTCTACCAAGTCCTCTTTTTGTAGCACCAATAGGCAGTCAAAATGCAGATTTTTTTCTCGCATTTTTCAGCTTCAAATGCCCCCTAGTTTTGAATTTGTTTTATTTCAGTATGATTTTTAAGCTTTTTACCAGTAAACACTGAGGATTTTGGAGGTTCCTGCAGTTAATAAAAAACATGTTAAAACCTATTTCGACCAACTTTAACAGCTGTACCTCGTTTCAATATAAGCCTCTTGGGCCCTGTTTCTTGTGAGCCTCGCATACTTTTCGGGCTCGTAAAACTATAGTTAACTCTTCAACCTTATGATTTAAGAGCTGTTTCATTTACTCATTCTTAGAGGGGGGGAACAGGGGGGTAAATCTCCCTTCTCCCTACTTTCTGAGCCTATTTCTCCCTCCTCCCTACTTTTTGAGCCAATTCCTCCCTCCTCCCTAAACGGTTACGTTTCTTTTTCTCCCTCCTCCCTACTTTCCCCCCCTATTTCTCCCTCCTCCCTATTCTGTTCCTCCCCCCTCTTCTTAATATGAACAGAGAACATGAGAGAACCAAATTGATTGAAAGGCTGGTACTACGCAGAAGAGCAAAATTTATTGGCTAATATTTCAACTAGC
>JAHPZR010055318.1:0-12500 GCA_019787425.1 Platygyra sinensis | reverse complement strand
GAACGTGCACGAGGTTTTCACAGGTTCAGAATATGAATCTAGTCGAACAAACATGGAGACACAAACACATACAACTTGGCTGCACTTACCAAGTTCAATTCTAAACAGTTCGAATTCTTCGTAAAAATTCTTTTCCGTGATCTTTGCTGTTTGAAGAGTACTGTTTTTGATTGCATTGAAGTTGCAGAAAGTCACAGTTGGAAATGGATGACTCTGTGAAACAAATAGGGACGAGTTTTGAGAGGATGATATTTTGGTTAGTGACACCAACATAGTTGAATTACCCGAGCTCTCCAGAAAGGATACAAAGTAGAAGGTGTCAGCCTGGGCTCCTATATGGAGAAATCATTTGTATATCTGAGTATTCCTTCGACAGTGACAGAGAAATCATGTCATATATGTATTAGGTTTAAGTCCACCATTCACAAGACGATACTATCATCGCGAATATGCCCCTTGTTCACATTCAACTCCTACTATTGTGCAGGCTGTTTTCAGTAGAACCTAGTTTAATGCCGTTGAGGGTGGGGGGGGGGGGGGGGGTGCCCTCTTATATGGGCTATATAGGTATGTGCGGCCCCAAAATTAAAGGTATGGTTTTTCAGCCGTTTTGATCGTAAATGGGGTATCGAGTTTAGCTGAGGTTGGCCATTTTGGTCATAAATAGGGTGTGGTTTTGTACTCTAGCCTTTATATGGGTGTGATTTTAAGCCGTGAAGCCACTTTTTCGTCATTATCGAAAAGAAAATCAACAAAATTATGTTAACGGTAATTCAACATTGGTCTGAACTAGCGATCCTATTATAACGCAGGTCTAAAAAAGGATTTTGATGTAAGGTTCAGATCATAAATAGGGTTTTGAATTTTCAGTCAAGTCATAAATAGGATAGGGAATATCGCAGATTTTGGTCATAAATAGGGTAAGGGTTTTGGGAAGCGGGCCGCACACCCCCACCCAGTGTTTGGGAGTACCCCCAACCCCCCCCCCCCCCTTCCCCCGGGGTTTAATGGTCGTAAATTTGCTCCCATGAGTCTCATGTTGAAGAAGGAGAAAGATGAAATACGTTTGGTATAGTAGGCCATGATAGTCGTGCGACCTAAATGTAGATTAGGGAATTCATTTTTCACACGACAGACCATCTTTTTCATCATGGCGGAAAATCCTCGCTGCCAAATAATTAGTGCGCTAGCCTCTAGGTCGAGCCGGCCGGATTCAAGCCCTCACTGGTATCATTATGTTGTGTTTTCATAGTGACTTTTATCATCCAGAGGCGTATGACTGAGTACCAGCAAATTTAGCACTGATCGAGGTATCCCATTCGATGGACTGGCAAGAATGAGAGTAGAAATACTCCTAGTTACTTCAAATGAAAGAAACCGGAACTAAAAACTAGCCTGGTGAACCACTGAGATCTAATTCAGATTAAGAAGCATACTAAATAGTAAGCGTTTCCTTTGTTCACAGCTGTGAGAAGAACCGAAAACTCAACCCTTACCTTGGATGTTTCTACTGTTACCAAGGTAGTGAGCGGTCGTCTTTGGTATTTTTGGAACAAAGTGTGGACTTGGATCATCATCATCGTCGTTGCCCCTAATAACAACATTGTCCACAATACAGTCCGAGTCCAGTGTGTTGCCGCCATTATCCTTCCCATGCCATGAGCAGTTGTATAGTCACAGAAGTCTTTCACGAGTGACGAAAGCGTGTTACTCGATTCTCTTTCATGCACCTCTGTTTCATCCTGGCTAACGGCGTCTTGAATTTCCATTTCGAGATAAGATTACTGAGTCATTTAAATGACATAGCCGTATCCAGGAGAGAAAATATAGTTCAGTGAGTATATTTTCGAAAGAAATGTGTTAAGCTTAACTGATATACGTACAATCATTTCTTCCGATTTTGCTACAAGTTACCAAAACCGATTCTTTTGCTATGCGGGAAGTTTGTCAAATTTTAACACAGCCATCTGGTCTCGCTCAGTGAAACAGCCTATCGCCAGTTCAAGTCCAACTTATGCTCAAAAAGTACTGAAACTTGGAAATTAAGACAAATCTTGACCTCTACAAGTGATCAACTGAAACCACTGGCATAACATTTCTGGATTAGCTTGTTTCCAGTCAGTCTAAATTTGGCTCAGTTACTGACTATTTTTTTTTTTTTTGGCTCCGCTGAAATCCTGCAATAATTATTTCTCATCATTAAGCCTAAGAAACACATCGAGATGCTATTTCAAAATTACTGCGCAAAAAAAGAAAACCAACCCCAAATGTTCTCTGTACGAACAAAAACAATCCTAGTTACTTCAATTGCATCAGGATATTATTTTGCACTAATAAAAGTTCTGAAAAAGCCCGTACCCTATGGTTTCCTCTTTGCGTTGGGAGCAATAGCGGTTTATGCCCTGGATTTCGAAGAGTGAAAATGGCAAAGAGGAAGGAAAATTATAAAAGAAAGGCTTCATTGTTTTATAAATAATATTATGCAGTAAACTCGGGCTCAGAAACAAACCGAACCTTATCATACTTTATGATGTTAAGCCAAATATTCTGTGAGAGACAGACGTGGTAATTAAAAGGCGCAGAAAAGTGGCACCATCTATTCAAATGCAAAATAATATTGCAATTTAAGCAGAATTCTTGATAACACTTGACAACTAGTTTCCTTTCGAGATTAGAAAGTTGATAGAAATAATTTTAATTTTACTAATGAGGGGTCTTTTGAAAGGCCTTCTAATATACTGTCTCACTGCATCAAAAACTCAAGTCGGGTGTTTTTGACGCTTTAGGCGGTTCATTTAAGAGACACCACTCTTTCTATCCCCTAAAAACTGAAAAAGGAAGTCATATCCTGACCTGGTAATGTTAGAAATTGTTCAATCGGATGTGAATTAGTTCAACTTAATAATTTAGGTATGCTCAAAGTTAAATACTGTTTGTTAGCTTTGGTAGTCTCAATCATGTCTTTTGTCTTTCTTCAGAAATTAGGGCAGCTTTTCAATTTTCAATGTTTTTAATTCCCCCCAGGAGCAGGAATCATACAGGCTATCCTTTTCTCATTTTTCAGAGGTCCTCTTGCTATAAAACGTAGAGAGAAGAACAGCTGGTGACTAAAATGATTAAGAATAAAAAGCATCAACTTATCCAGCTTTCCGTTAGGGTGTGTTACTCTTCGAAAACAAACCACCCCAAATCTCCTAGGGATCAACATAAATAAAGCAACATTTTTTGTTATCGTCGAAATCGAAAATATAATTTTATGCTCGTTTAATTTAGTTAAGAGGAACTTGAATGTCACCTGCATGGGAAACTCACACTCTTACTTTTTTTGGTTAAACTGAATATGTCAATTAAACTCGTCGGGTGTCAGTCTATAACCACATTATAATTTCTTTTCATTCATGAATTTAACTTAACCAAATTCTGACTATAATTTCTAAATTTCTACAGTCTACGTTGTATATACGGCTTCAAAGAAAACAGCCATCACCAAGCTTTTTTTCTACCATACAACAAACCTAGCTGAATTTGATACGCCGCTGATCTCCCTCGACGCGATCCCTCGCGCGATCCTTATGGCGTCGAGCAAATGGTTCACACAGCTAAGCCTCTAAGCAAATTCTTTTTACATGCATGAAAGCCAAAAAAGCGTTGTTTTCTTTCCTTTTTTAATAATGCAAAAAAAGATCGCTAGTTAAAAATAGTTCATAATTGAACCAAAACGAAATTAGGCTAGACTTCAGTCGGGTAAGTCACAATTATTCAGTGGCTTGAGGGAACTGCTTGCTTAACAATTTCTATTGATTTCGAATAAGGGGATGAATAAATTATCTTGCATGGCCTTTAGTAATTTCGCAGTGAAATATAATCCATTTAAAAAACTCAGCAAATCGTTTTATTCAGTTTTGATACTCAAATCAAGGACTGCAAAAGGTCTGACAGATGTGGTGTAAAAAATTGTGCAAGTAAAAGAATTTCGGCATCGCTGGGTATATTTACAGAAACCTATAATAAAATTATTATTCCTTATCGCTTGACTTCTTGATAAACAGTAATCAGGTTTGAATTTCCCAGCAGTTCTAATTCTCCATTGGAAATTTTTTGCTGGACACTGCACACTAATGTCGACGTTGGCAGATAGTTTCCTTTTATATTGTAGAAAATCATGAATTGGACGATTCTGAAAAGCTATACACGGCATTTTAACTTTCTTAAATTTAGTCTTTAACCCTTCCTTAACCGATCGAATAGGTAAGAATTTGGTAAACAGCAGTGACTGTTGACTCCTCAACGAACGCAGAGAATTCAAATTTAAACCGCAAAATAGTCATCATGACACACTCTGAGTCGTAGCAACTTGTAGCCTGGCAGCTCCTACAAGCTATAAATTTCATTGACGAGGATAGAGTCGCAGCCATTTTGTTTTAGGGCAAGGGTCCATTGTTTCTGTTGTTATCTCCAATCAGGTGAGACCTTGTAAGAGCTGCGAGGTGACCCGTAACAACAGCCCCAGCCTCTTATTAAAACAAACGCTTTTTTGTGGTCGTTGAAAAGGAAAACGCAATAGGCAAATGCACAAAGAATGTCTAAGAAGCTAAGTCATCATATCGTAAAAAAGAAATTAACTAAATATATAAAAAAAAAATCACTCCACAACAAATTCCTTACCTTATTTTAGGCCCTCTTTTTTATAAATAGATTTTTAAGTGGCTGCGTAGGTCGATTCCAAATGTGTCAGATTATTACCTAGCTCTTATTAACCGAGCAGGAGGTCTGTGTGGGAGAATCTTGACCGAGGTCGTAAGTACAGGCCAAACGCAGTGAGGTCTGTACACACGACCGAGGTCAAGATTCTCCCATACAGACGGACTTAGCTCGGTTAATAAGATGTTTATTATATGGCAAAGACAAGAACAATTTAATTCGTTTAAGGACGTTCGCGCCCAAAAACTTCCCACGTAAAGATTTTTTTAAAACTTTCACTGCAGGTAGAAAATGATGAGATTAGATTAAAAACGCAAAAAAAATCGGGGTCACCGAACTCGTTTTGAAGATAAGTCGTAGCTCAGACCATAGTATTTTTAGGATTTCCAGTCATTCGAGGCGATTCTGGCCGGATTCATATCTATCGGCATATATTTAAGTTGAAGAGTCATATCTAAGTTATGTGTGTTTAACACAGCATATATATAGGCCTATTTGACAGATCTTTGCTACATATGTCATTAAATCAGCTAGAATTAACCTTAAAATATACAACTTTTAAGTTACGTACCTCTGCATCCATGTACCAATTCGATCCTATTTGAATAGTATATGAGAAATAATTAAAACTTCCCACGTACAGAATTTGTTTTTTTAGTATAATGGAAAGAATCACAAAAGGAAGTGATCTGCCGAAATAAAAGTGAGAGTCACCGAGCATTTAGCAAAAATATTCGCGCACAAAGTTAACGCAAAGGTCATCAGCTCTATATTTTGTTGAGTTTTCGACTCGGTGCTCGCGCTTGAAAATGACGTGGCACGCCCGTGACCAATGAAAAGCGTGCTCACTAGAGATGCGCAGTAGCAATGGGCGCGAACGTCCTTAATGTAACTGGTTTGTACTAGCTTAAATTTTGATTGCGAGCAGCGATGAGCCGAATTTAAATCTTCCAAAGTTTGCTCGCCCTCTTTACTTGTTGTTCTCATCCACTTCTTGGCACTTACAGCAATAAATATTGTTAGATAAAAATAGTCAATTATTTTGCATTTTAGTTTGCTACTTTTTCATAATCTATCTTTCTAACAAAAACTACATCTGGTGGTTGTCAGAATGAAAGCATTTCTACGGGTTAACTGGGTTAATTGTGGTGAATACAATTCATCGCTGCCATTTTGAACAGTCCTATTTCAAATCTACTCGTTGTTTTTACTTTAAAGGACTAAGAATGCTAACTATATTACGCAGAAAACTCGCCGATATCCATCTACGTACAGATGATGTTATACATCGATTGAGGTACTTCCATATTATAATCCAACATTCATTGCTTTTTCAAGGTGGCAGTTTACTGATTTTCACTAATTTGTTTTCATTTACTGCAGGGTAAACCGAAAGAAGTAAATTGAACTGATTAAAAACGGATAAAATAAATACCCTAAAGTCTTTGGAACCACGAAAGCAATATTGCCATTGGGTTATCAGAGGATTTAGAAACTTCCAGACATTCTTTGAGTTGAAAAGTATTCAAAATAAACACGAAATAGAAGAAGAAATAAATTATTGTTTTCGATTTTTTCTAATCTGAGGTATCAAATTCTCTACTTGCAAAAATCCCATAATACATCTCTTTTACCCCCCAAAAATTTGCATAGGCATTGTTTTAGATTACTCTTGGGACATGTTCATGTCCCAGGAGAAATTGCAAACAATGAGTATGCAAAATTTTTTGAGGGTAAAAGAGGTGCATTATGGTATTGTGCAAGTAGTGAATAGGTGAAACACAATAATTTATTCATTGAAAAAATATGGTTTTATTTTTGTTGATTGTGGTTATATTTTGTTTTCTGTTTTGAATTTTAACAAAAGAAACTAAAACAAGCTTTTTACTTTTTTTTTTATATTCTCTTTGTAATTACATCTACCTATCACAGTTCAATTCCCGATCCATGGCTTACAAGAGGAAACAATTTAAATATAGCATTTTTTTTCAATGTATACTTGTGAATTACTTAATGGGAAATATTCCCAATCATCATTCCTCAGTTCTGTCGACAGGCATACAAAGAACACAAGGCCCCCTGCATGAAAATATCCCTAGTTTGTCTCGATATTTAAATTACCTCAAGCTAGAAGCCTTAGAAGTTCTCACTCGGCTCAACGTCAAACAAAAAACAAATAGCAGGCCTTTTTTTCGTTTAAGCTACTTTACTTGGTGCCATAGACCCTTTGCGGAAATGGCACCTTCATTTAAATAACAATGCTTTGTACATCCTCATACAGGCTCACATTAAAGTTTCAAGACAAAGGAATTTTCTGGCATGAACGTGAGACGAAGGATGTATGAGTATTGTTATTCAAATTTAGGCGCCATATATTTATGCAAAGGGTCTATGCAGTTAACATTTTGGCTAAAGCATTAGGCCGGAGTACGAACTCAGAGAATATATCGGAAGAGGAGCTAGCAAAGTTTACAGCATGTATTAACATGGGTTCAAAACTTGTAAGAAATAAATGTTTGTAATTCTGTTCGTTGACTTAACCTCCTGTACAGTATAACATCTGTGCATTCTGTACATCTCTTCAGTTGCGAACCTGCCAAATATTTCATTATAGCTCTACTGTTGTATTTCTTTCCAAAGGACTAAGAGGATCCATCAATTATTGAAAGTTTAGCAATAGTAACAGCTTGTAGTTCAATGCATGATTTGTCCATTGCATGTTTTAAACAACTTGATGTTGCTTTCCAAGTTGTCCTTGAGTTCTATTTTTTTTCCCAAGAAGACTGTTTAAATAATCTTCTTTTTCAATTTCTTCACGGAAAATAATAAATTAGCGCCTTCTTGGTTATATACAAATTTATATGCTTTGTAACGTAACAAATGATGGCCAACAGATCAGATGAAAGCACATGATTTTCTCCATCCTTTATATCCGATATGGGTTGTCATTTGGCTCGGCTGTTTACTTGGCTCTGCAGATTTTAAGCGCTGCATGGAATAGCAGCATAGATAGCTCCAAAAAATTCTGCAACAGTCAGTACAGAGAACCAAATCCACAGACCCAATTGACCGCCAATGTCGTACGCAAAATCCTCAATCTGTTGATTGGAGAACATAGTCACTTATTATAATTAATAATCAGAAACTGTCTTGCATCAAACAATAAACTATGCTATATAAATCTGACACAGTACGAGCAAATTAGTCCATTGCTCTTATAAACTAAACCATTGCAACTGAAGTCTTCACGCAGAGATGGGAAATTTTCGGCCTGAAAATCGAACTCTCCCCTACTAGCTTATGCAGTTTTGTGTTTAAAATATAATATAGTTAAACGAAGTTGGCCTACCTCATACGACCGCCGTTCTGTTATCACCTCCAAGTTAAGCTCCTCGTAGAAGGCTTGTAACTTGCAGACACTTTTTCTGAGTTATGGAATGAAAGAATTCGTTTCATCATTTTGTTAATAACACCAGAAATGTATAAATTGAGGGGTAAACATCATTGAATACTAATTCCTTCCACCAGAACTTCCAGGAACTAAGCCTCTGGAATTTTTGTTGAACCTTGTAAGGGAGTCTCAAATTGATTGTGCTTGAATTAGCGCGTTTTAGTCAAATTACAGTACTTGCCACATCTGTACCGTTGATTCAGGTCACTCAGTCGGTTCAGCTTCTTTATTCCGACTGAAACTATTTTCAGTTAGGCCTTGTGGCTAGGTTTTGTCGAAAAGCCAAACATCAATTACTCAAAATACTAACGTCAGGATTTTCAGAAACAGAGACTCGCGTGTTTGCTTTTAATGACAGTTTCCAGGAAAACATGATGACAAATAGAAACCTGGATATGATCGATTCTACACAAGGGGTAAAGCCCCTGTAAAGAAAGTCAAGTCTCAATGTAGGTTTTCGCCTGTTTGCATGATTGTCGACAATATGTACCTGTGAGATCCATCTTTAGAAACCAGTCTCTTTTTATTTCTTTAGCTCCTCCGTACAGATTGGCTAAAGGGCAAAGAAAAAAGAAAAAAAAAGATGTACTTAGTTAGTTAACTTGAAAAAAAAAAGATCATAATAATGAAAAACGAAAACAGGAGAACAATTGAAACCAGCGGAGCAAATTTAAATCTATGTATACCTGTTGTATTTAGATCATGTGGAGCAGTGCCGCTTAATTCTGGACATACACCTGGTATTGGAATCGCTTAACGGATCCCCTCCCCCACATTCATACCACATACAAGAATGATTTTCATTCCCCATTTAACGAAAATTTTACAATGGATAAATTCAGCAAGGAGAAATTCTGCTGAAGGATTCTAGGGACTGGGAAAGTCGTTTCAGCCATAAAACGCACGTACCTCAAATCTCTCTGATGGCCAAATGGCAAACGAAGTACTCATCTCAAAACCCTCCTCCCTAGTTATAAAGCAAGAGAGGAGATTTTTCAGTGTTAGCAGAGCATCTTGTCAATCTGTCCCGCTTTTGGATTGTCTTCACAATTCCCCTTTTATGCTGCCAATTTGCAGCGCAGACCATTGACACTTGGCAGGCTAATAGCTCCACAGAAAACACACCTTAAGCTAAATAAAACACTTTGTTCCAATGGCAACTCCACGCTTTTCCAGCCCCACCCACTTGATTTCAATATGTAAGCTGATTCTGACCTCCGAAAAACGTTGAAACAAGTTGCAAAACTGAAGCTAAACATATTTTATATGCTTGTTGGATCAGGTAAATGATGCACCATTTGCAAAAATATGAAAATGGAATGCCAGGCGGCCACAAATGCCTTTAATAGGATGTTGCCATGGTAACAAAACTCTTAAGCCTCAAATTGATGGAGCACATTAGTAGAAGTCTTACTGCACAAAAGGAATCAAACTTGGCTGAGATAGTCTTTTTCATCATATTGATCAAAATTTGGTAGAGTATATGAAATCATCACTTAGCATAATTTGCATATTTTAAAAACTTGAATATCTCTGGAACAAGAACAGATATTAAAAATAATAAACAGCATTTTTCTTCTCATGCAGGCTACTTGTTTAGGTTTTAAAATGGCTTCGATAGAAAAGATGCAATTTTTGTCATAGTGGCACTTTAAGATTGAACTTTGTAATCGCTCGCGGGCCGGCCGCTTTCGACTTGCTTTCTTGACACTATTATTATTTCTTATTTTTTGACTTAGGAAATATAATTATGTATGCATCATGGAAAATGTCAGTGTTTGAATCATAAACTTGTTTTCACCATAGTTAATAGAGGGGAATGGTTATGAAACTCGTCAAAGTTCTTTGTTGTATGTTTTTGTTCGCTTTTTTGGCTTTGCCCCTGCACAAAACACAATAGTTGTTTACTCCGAAATGAGGAACCAACCAATAGAAACGTGTGTGGTTACGTAATTCATGCATAGTGTATGAGGGCAAAACAAAAGATTGTGCAGGGTCGTGGACCTTCCAACATAAATCTTGGCGTCTTTGTTTGCTCTTTTGATGTTTGCCGGGCTTCATAACCCAGTCCCCTCTATTAACTATGTTTTCACTGACTTGAATAGACGTTAAGGAGCAAAGAAATTTCCGTTGGGCAAGCGTAATTTTATTGAAAAACGTAAGAACATGAGTAAAGAAAGGGTGATCTTTTTATCTCATTTAATATTACTCCCTTGCAATTGGTTGGTATAGCTAAATTGCTTAAAATCTTCATCCATTGAAGCATCCATAAATGTAACATTAAAAATACATGAAATGCATCTTCACAACCGACAGCCGGGAACAATAAAACGTCTGATATACTGCGAAAACAGATGGGTTCGCGACCTTCACAGCATGCCTTTCAGCACGGCGTTTAATCCTTTTGCATTCGAGAAGTAAGCTCATAAGGTTAATCATTAAGAGTATTAAGTGTAAGCATGGATGTAACAGAGCTTTAATTGTTTACTTTCATGAAACGAACCCTTTCGAGAAGCGTGTTTGACTTAAAACAAAACCATAAATTAATCAACATAAACAAACCGGAACAACATGGATATCATTACGAAACACACCTCTGAACTTAGGGCCGATCCGCAGTAGCAGACAAAATCGCAATTGTCCGTGGCAATCGACAAATTTCGTCGTAACAATTTTTGTCTCGTCTGTTGTATTTGCATTGACATGGTTAAAGTCTTTAAATTGTGTAGTCGGATGGCAACTGGCGTGTTTGAAACATTGTTCCATTCTCAAAGCGTCTCCCGCAACGTGTAGATAGCCAAACTGGTCATCGTAAGGGGGGACGTTCTAGCGCCTTACAGAATTCGGTTTTTTATATAAAGGACAGCTTGCCATGGGTTTAAATTCCATGAAGCATTCTGATTCATTTTGTCCACTGCGAAAATTGTAAAATTTAGTTTCGCAACACGAAAAACGGCTGACACGCTAAATTTATACGGTTAAAAGCTTTATGAACATATTAATGACAAAATAAACAAAATTTTGTTTATTTAAACGATCTTGTCCAGTTTTACCCGGGACAAATTTCGTCGGCGGTGCTTTGAAGTTTTGTCCGCCTCAGCCATAAATTCTCATGTCGCGACAAACCATCTGCACTTGTAGAGCGTTAATGATGAAAAAAAGTTTGTCTAAATAAACACATTTTCTGCTAGTGTGGATCGGCCCTTACCAAATCGTGTCAACATACATGACCATATATTTCTCACCGAAAAGAATTTCTGGGCAACGGGGCAATAAATACTCCATATCTAAGCAATCGAAGCACTAGTCAATCTTTCTCAGAGACGTATATGAGAATACCGAGAAAATTCCTATTATGGAAAACGCAAACATATTGAAGAACCGATAAAGATAATAAGAAATGTATAAAAAATAATCTAAAGCGTTCAACTGCAACAACTAACTCTTTATGTTTGAACGGAAATAACATGACATAGTTACGATCTTAAGACTAAAGTAAAAAGTTTAATCTAAGCCATCAATGTTTTCCATTATGCGTTTTTTATTGACGAGTGCTCTTATTTTTTCTTTTGCTTAAAGTTTATATTTGAGCAACCGTGAAATTATACGGGTAGTTAACGATGCATGCGTGTTATGTGAAAACTATAAAGCTTTAATTAAGATCGGGGGCAGAGTCTGAAATTTATTTGTCATATGGTCCTGCATCAGGTTAAATTCTCTTCTCTGTTAGCTGTGGTTAAGGGTTGTGCACAGAAACTAGGAGTCAAAATGTATGAATTCAGGCTGTCGACTATCGCTTTTGCATATTATTTCATTCTAGGATAGCAATAGTAATTTATGTAATATTGAATTTATGTGAAATAGTCCAACAAAGCATACTATAAAAGTGTTTATCATGTTACTACACCAGCACTGTGTTTCTAAAGTTTGGTATCCCACACTTCCTGTTCAAACGCCATCTGCAGATCACGGTTTCTGTTCGTGATGTTCTTAACTCTTCGCCGGCTGCAAAACAAGAGTGTTTGGCGCCGCTGGTTTTCTTAAAAAGCACAACGCCCAGGTTCTTAAACTCGGGCATTCTTAATGCGTACAGAACTGGATTCGCGAACGAATTGGAGTAATTTATAACGTTTACTAGGTCATAAAATGTCCTCGTTATCTGGACATCAAAGACATAAACTAAAGAGTTGAGAATTACTAAAGGGAGCCACGACAACGAAGCAAGAATGGATACAAGCATCAAGGTCTTGTTAAGCGTTTGTTTAGCAAGTCTCTGTTTGGCTGTTGTGAAGCAATGCTTCCATGTCGAAACTTTCTCCAAATGCCGATGTTACAACCACATATGATG
>JAHPZR010055315.1:0-10957 GCA_019787425.1 Platygyra sinensis | reverse complement strand
TCCACACCAGTTCTCCCCCTATTGAACTACTAGATTATGAGCTCTAGATTTCTATGAAGTGATAGTTGACGAGGCCAAATCAACTATCGCCTCATAGAAATCAAGAGCAAATAACATAACTGTTTTAGTAGAATTCTTGCTAAATTTATTTCATACAAAGGTTTCCAATTATTTCTCGACATATTATTAAACTTTTTATCTTGAAAGGATCACAGGAATTGAATTGTCATTTAAAATTGAAGTTGTGTGCGCACAAGCATCAGCTTTTTCAATAATTTCAACTTTTTTTAATGTCAAGAAACCATAACGCGTACTTTGTTTAGTAGTCTCAGGAAATGAATTATCCATTTGCATCAAACTTTTCCTCCAAATCTTTTGAAAAACACACTAAAAAACGTCGCCATTTCGTAGAGGACTCCAGGCACTACACATTAATAGCTCATAGTGTACAATGGCCAGGCCAATCAAATGAGCGTATTTGCATTAGTACACCACTATAATTCGACTAAAACTCGACAGAAACACAGAGAACACACGTTTCTATTTCTTTTAAAAACCAAAAGAAAGAAAACAACCTGCATATTTTGATCCGGCATCAAAGTGTAAATTCTAGTTGCTTGTACCATCATTACGTCAACTGCTTATGTTAGTTCTTTGTTTCTACTGCATTACATACAGTAACACGATTTTAAACCAGTCAGCATGAATATTCTGTTTGGGCTATTTACTAAAATCAGGCGTGATATACGTGTATGCCAGACCCGTGTTTCAAATTCTCTAAACATGCTACAGTATATTGGACTTTGGTGTACATGACTCGGGGCAATCCAGTTAAACAACAAGAGTCATTTTGCCAAATACATGCTCTAAAATCTGGCATTCAATAGTTGCGCACACGGCGGTATCTCTATTAGCTGGTACTAGTTTATTCCTTGGGTTAAGCGGTCAACCAAAGTGTTACATGTACATGACACAGCTGATACTGAATTTCTCATGAATCTCTGACTTAACGTAAAAGAGAGAGCCAAATTTAATGGAGTACTCCTTCTTTAAAACAAAACTTGATTAGAAAAACAAAAGACTAAGATATAACGCTGCCATTCAATTATTTTTACCTGCCCTTCGACATTTGCAGACGTACCAGCCAACAGCAAATATGACAATGCAACCAAGCACAGGTCCCACAATATAATACCACTGCTGGACCAGCCAGGGAACAGAACCTGAGTAGTGAGCATTTAGCATGACTATAAAATACTTCATTTTCATAGTTTTCTATTTTGTTAGAGAATAAAAATGCAAGCTAGAGTGTGTTTTATTAAGTGACTCATTTGTTATTGATTTGTTAAGGGAAAGCTTGTTTTTGGTATTGCGTGATATAATCGTGTGCTATTCCAGGGCATTAAAAAAGGTTGCTTTACTCTCTGTTTCATTATTGCTAAAATTATACTCCCCCCTAATGCTATGTTGTTGGACTTGAGTTTATTCATATTCATTGTTTTGGGATTTTCCAGCTGTGTTTGCTCGGTTGCTGTGGTTGGTTTCTTTTGGTGTTAGTCCAGATAATGAAATAAATCCGATGACCAGTTTTTAAAGGCGCTCTTCCTGGAAATAGTCGTTCGTGATTCTATACCTGGTCAGGAATTTGTTGTTTAATTTTCCAGCCGAGGTGTTGCTATTCTACATGAATTAGAAAGAGTCACCTAATGGTTAACTTACTAGCCTAGCCTAGCCTAGACTTGGGACTATACGGAGGCCAGGTTGAGGCCCTGTTTAGGACGGTCATTGTATTGTGTTGCTGGGCAAGACAACTTACTGTCACAGTACCACTTTTTACACAGTAACAGTTGTTAAACAGGTGATTACTGCTACATATAACCCGCCTGTTCTGTAGGCTACAGCGAAAATGAAAGACTACTTGCATCATGTCCCATCATTTATATGGACAAGATCAATAATAGTTATCCTGTGTTAACCAAACAGAAAAGTCATCTTACCCTTGACTGACTTGACATTGATCTTCACAGTAGAGCGAGCCACAATACCTGGTCTGTTACGTGCTTCACAAGAATATTCACCACTATCAGTTTCCACAACATCGGCAATATAAAGTTTGCTCAATTTGTCATCTAATTGTGTATCAATCTGTGCTCTTGGGATTCCTTCATCATCATTTTTCTTCCAATTGATCGCCACGGTAACTTTACTGACTGTACAAGTTAATCTGAGCTCATCTCCTACTAACAGTTTTGGATATGGCTTTGGGCTAACTTCAGCACTGGGTTTTTCTAGTAAGACCAACAAACCAGCAATAGGCAAAGGTTAAAACAAAGCAGTCAAATTGTGAAAAGGCATATTCTTATATTGAATTTGTCTGCATTGGTGCATTTATTTTCAGGAGAGCTTAAAGGTCGGAACACACTAGAGGCCGCTAAACCCTGTAGCTAGTCCCTGCAACAAGTCGCAGGGACAAGTTCCATCGTGTGAGCTGGCCATTTTTGCTTCAAAATCTAGTTGCAGGGACCAACTCTGGTCTTCCCAGTCCCTTGAATTCAAATCAGTTTGAATTTTCAGGACAAGCCCCTGTGACTTGTTCCTTAAAATGCCTCATGTGAACTGTTCGTGGGACAAGTCCCTTGTGTGTGCCGACCTTAAAAGTATCCTTTTGTATTTATTTTCGGTAAGTATGACCCTCATCTCTCAGAAATTGACTGAGAAAAGAGATACAATGTGCGGTTTTCACAAGTAAACTCACCATCAAGAAAATTTGACATATGAAATTTGTTTAAAATCTGCCAATCAGTAAATCAGGGCCATTAGCAGTTTATGAATATTCATGTAGAGTCCGATCCCTTTCAACCCATTGACACATGTGCCGGCCGTAACTGGCCAAGCAAAACCAACCACAACTGCCTGTGCTGTGCATTGCCAACCATAAAAAAGCACATGATAACAATTGCCTTTCCTACCCTCCCTGAAGACTCTTTGGTTCTCCTATTGTTCTATTGTTGTTAATTGGTGTTCATCTTTGATTGACAGAAACTAACTTAAGAGAGCGCAGCCTAAGCCTCGGCCTGGCGTAGCCTTGCTTGCAAGCAAGGATCTATTTTCTTGTGCTACTGTCATACTAACACATACCGTTCCAGCTTAAGCTTGTTCCATGCAAGTTGCCTATTTAGTTGTTTTCATCCCTGTTTTTAGTCTCACTTTTCTGCCCGGCATGTCTTTAACCTGCGAACCAGGTCTCTTCCCACTTTGCCTCCTTTAGTCTTGTAATTGTCCACACAATTGCTTCACGGGTATTTTGTGTGATCTTGTGTGTGACAATTCCATCCTTCTTGATCGCCTCCTTCAGTGCGATGCTTACTAGCTCTCCTGCAGCTTCTTCCTAACTTGTTCAGTTAAATCTGCAGACCTACATGGCCACCGTCCAAAACTGTCCGGTACCTACAGTTAGCACCTTTGTCGACCGTCTCCCACATTCATATACGCCAAATTCGTTCACAGGGACCTGTCATAGTTCTACCAATTCTGCAGCTTCTGCAGTTTCCTCCTCTCTTAAAGGTAAGTTTGTGTCTTTCTCAGGTTCAAACCTACCGTTTGTGTTATGCAAGGGACCCCATCTGCCTCGTACCCCCTCCCCCCCACCAACCCCTCAGCCACTCAGTCATTGCACCAGTGTTTTAGACCATGGCACTGGGCCTGCTTTTGCATCACCATTGCTGTTCCTAAAGAAATTCATTTATCTGCAAAGTAATTAAATTAGAGTGTTCGAACTGTGAAAAGATCTATGTCGGAGAACCGTCAAACCCTTTAACGTCCACTAAAAAGAACATTCGAACACTACTATATACTGACCCTGTCCTGCCGAAGGAGAACCTTACCAGTGCTCCCCATCCCCCAACCCTAGGAACCCACAAACCCGGAACCATTTCACCAATTGTATGCTAGCAAAAACTTGATTCAGCCACTCTTCATCTCAGGCCGGTTCTTTCAGTGCTCCAGGAAGCTCCTCTCTGCAGACACGCAGTTCAGGGCTCCCCGCAGAAATCAGAAATCAGCTGTACACTGAGTGGTTTGCAGTCTGTAAGTGCCGTCATGAGAACTCCATGTGCCACGGACCTTTCTGTTTCACCACATGCTCCATTCATGCAACCTGTTTCTGCTCTCGCTAGCTTCCATGCCGGCATCTCTGCTGGCTGACCGTTGTCACTTGTGCCTTCATTCATCATTCCCAGACATGCTCTACTAGCTTGACCTACCGTCATCCCATTTTCGCTCACTTATCTCTACATGGCCATGTTTGCTGACTGACCGTTGTAATGACAATCCACGTTCCTGGGTGCCCCAGCTCCATCGCTCATGTTCTCTCTTATTTACCAGTGGGGGAAGGGGTACTGTATGTTGCCCCTCCACCTGGCTTGCTGCCTTTGATCAGGGTGTGAATCACTTCTTTACTGTCAGCTGGGCTCTGTCCTCTCGTCACCAATTTACCAAGTTTTATGTTACGCATGGCTTTTTCCACACATCCGCTTCCTGATTGCAAGCTTACAAATATCCCACCATGGAGAGTTACAGCTGTACTTGTGAGCTGCTCATTCACTGCATACTGACTTGGGCCATGGTGGTCCACTGGTCGCCACCCCACGCCAAGAGTATGTGCCTTCTTATATCAGACATGCGTGTTCTCTGTAAGTCCCTGTCCATCATCCACTTCACATTCACATCACTCATAATCTCATGATGTTGCTTCGGTCTTTGTTGAACCTCACACACTCTGTCATTGCTATACTCTGGATGACCTTCTGTACAGCCTGGTTTGGCTTCTTGCGCACTGCCTTTGACCCAGCAGGGCATGTATCTCTCTCAATGCCGCGACCATGAAGTACCTACTCCATCCATCTGCTGTGCTACTCTCCTTTAAGGCCCACGAGACTGATACTTTCTCAACAGAAATCCATTAATTATTGTCAATCTTTTTTAGACAAAAGTTAATGTATGGGAGCACAACCTAAGCCATGCACATGAAAATCTGCCTTCCCGCGCCGCTGTCATGCTGACGCATACCATTTGCAGCTTACTCCGTGCACATCCTTGTTGTTTCTTTAGTCGCTCCACTCTCGCTTTTCATTCCCTTAGTCGTTCAACTCCCTGCTTTTCCCTTTTCACTTCTTCACTGGGTTTGGCGAGTTTGACTATGCAAAGGGCACACATAACAGTCCAAGCATTGATCTATCAGTCGGGTCTTCACCATCACTTCGGGACCATGCTACTGATGCCTTGTCCCTTTCAACTCAAGCCACACCCATCGCCTTTTGTTGTGTAGTGGAACAGACATTAAGAACAAATAAACCAACAAGAATTGACTTTCTGAGCATATTTTTAGGACTTAAGGGTCCTAGAAAAATTTTAGTCTTAAAATCATATGTTCAAAAAAGTTGCCTTATATTTGTTTGGGTATAATTTTTGTTTAAAACAGTATTTTTGCATGCTGGATTTCAGGATATTAAAAATAACAGCAACGTCTGTGGTTTGTTTGTTTAGTTTATTTGTTCAATTATCTTTCAAGTTTGGTTCTTATTCAGCTACTCAGTGCCGAACTCTGGAGAAAAGAACTAAGTGGGCCCTAATTTAACACAGTTGAAATACAACTGATGTATTGGCTTGTCCTTGTCTTTTTGAATTACAACTTTCATCTTTCTGTCACAGTACCACTTTTGTGAGAATGCGCCCTGTCTAAAGACTATTATTATTATTATTATTATTATTATTATTATTATTATTATTACTATTACTATTACTATTACTATATTACTATTACTGTTACTATTACTATTACTATTACTATTATTATTATTATTATTATTATTATTATTATTATTATTATAATTATATTTAGTCATGCAGCAAAGAGATTGATTTTTAGGAGTCTGCCTTTTATTTTCTGTTGTTTTTGCAAATTTTAGCCATTATGGTGCAGAATTGAAATTCTGTTGTGTTTGGTCTCACTTTGTTCTCCATAGTCAATTACTAGTAAATACTTGTTTCCATATTCAATTTTCTCTGTTTCTGTGGGACATTCTGTTGCATGTTAAAAAATAATATAATTTATGTTTTTTTATCAGTTGAACCACATGAAGTTGAGTTCTTTTTCTTGATTTTTTTTTAAATATTGGCCCCTCATTATTTTATTCAAATTTGAAGAAAAAAACCACGTCTTGAAACCTGATCTTGTGTTCTGTGGTTACTATGCATATGGTTTAATTTTGCACTTTCACTCACTCTGAAATATTCTAAAAAATGCCAGGGAATTAGGGGTGGGTTGCAAGCAATTTCATGGAGGTGTCAATGGGTTGAGCAGCCATCACTTATATAAGTGGCCATTTATCAAGTCCAAAAGTATTGTTAGTATATTATTGTATTAAATAAAACCCTTATTAACCAGCCACCTCTATCAAGTGGCTGCTGACACCTTTTGGTACGTCCCGATAAGGGCTTCTCTTTTATCTTTACCCCTATGGAAAAAAATCCAGTTTTTAACTTACATGTAACTTATTGAGATATACTGTCTCTCTATAGCTATCATATCCTTACCAAAAACATGAAGATATGCAGAGGAAGCTGTTGTGTTAGCTTTGTTTTGTGCTGTACACTGGTAGATACCTTCCATTTTTTTTGTACGTGCTAGAAAACTCCAGAAATGCTCCTTCACCAAGACTGATTTGATTGACACCTGATGGGAGTCCCCACCATTAAATGTCCATAACACTGTTGGCCTTGGGACACCTGGCTTTGCAGCTTAACTTTGCTGGGTTTCCTTCAGGAATAGACTTGTTTCTGGATAAACATAAATCTGAGGAGAGACTTTTGCCCAACAAACTATGAAAAACAATGTGGGAGAGAGAACTTTTAAGTATGCGGAACAGTGCCCTTTCTTGATTATTAAACATTCTTATTTGTAAATTTTATCCTTTGAAATGTACAACATTTTATCATATTTGTATATTTTAGCCTTTTTAAAAGGCTAAAATATACAAATATGATAAAATGCAAAGGAACATTAAAATGCTAAAAATTTATACATTGATTACTACTGAGCGAAAATGGGATGACGGTAGGTCAAGCTAGTAGAGCATGTCTGGGAATGATGAATGAAGGCACAAGTGACAACGGTCAGCCAGCAGAGATGCCGGCATGGAAGCTAGCGAGAGCAGAAACAGGTTGCATGAATGGAGCATGTGGTGAAACAGAAAGGTCCGTGGCACATGGAGTTCTCATGACGGCACTTACAGACTGCAAACCACTCAGTGTACAGCTGATTTCTGATTTCTGCGGGGAGCCCTGAACTGCGTGTCTGCAGAGAGGAGCTTCCTGGAGCACTGAAAGAACCGGCCTGAGATGAAGAGTGGCTGAATCAAGTTTTTGCTAGCATACAATTGGTGAAATGGTTCCGGGTTTGTGGGTTCCTAGGGTTGGGGGATGGGGAGCACTGGTAAGGTTCTCCTTCGGCAGGACAGGGTCAGTATATAGTAGTGTTCGAATGTTCTTTTTAGTGGACGTTAAAGGGTTTGACGGTTCTCCGACATAGATCTTTTCACAGTTCGAACACTCTAATTTAATTACTTTGCAGATAAATGAATTTCTTTAGGAACAGCAATGGTGATGCAAAAGCAGGCCCAGTGCCATGGTCTAAAACACTGGTGCAATGACTGAGTGGCTGAGGGGTTGGTGGGGGGGAGGGGGTACGAGGCAGATGGGGTCCCTTGCATAACACAAACGGTAGGTTTGAACCTGAGAAAGACACAAACTTACCTTTAAGAGAGGAGGAAACTGCAGAAGCTGCAGAATTGGTAGAACTATGACAGGTCCCTGTGAACGAATTTGGCGTATATGAATGTGGGAGACGGTCGACAAAGGTGCTAACTGTAGGTACCGGACAGTTTTGGACGGTGGCCATGTAGGTCTGCAGATTTAACTGAACAAGTTAGGAAGAAGCTGCAGGAGAGCTAGTAAGCATCGCACTGAAGGAGGCGATCAAGAAGGATGGAATTGTCACACACAAGATCACACAAAATACCCGTGAAGCAATTGTGTGGACAATTACAAGACTAAAGGAGGCAAAGTGGGAAGAGACCTGGTTCGCAGGTTAAAGACATGCCGGGCAGAAAAGTGAGACTAAAAACAGGGATGAAAACAACTAAATAGGCAACTTGCATGGAACAAGCTTAAGCTGGAACGGTATGTGTTAGTATGACAGTAGCACAAGAAAATAGATCCTTGCTTGCAAGCAAGGCTACGCCAGGCCGAGGCTTAGGCTGCGCTCTCTTAAGTTAGTTTCTGTCAATCAAAGATGAACACCAATTAACAACAATAGAACAATAGGAGAACCAAAGAGTCTTCAGGGAGGGTAGGAAAGGCAATTGTTATCATGTGCTTTTTTATGGTTGGCAATGCACAGCACAGGCAGTTGTGGTTGGTTTTGCTTGGCCAGTTACGGCCGGCACATGTGTCAATGGGTTGAAAGGGATCGGACTCTACATGAATATTCATAAACTGCTAATGGCCCTGATTTACTGATTGGCAGATTTTAAACAAATTTCATATGTCAAATTTTCTTGATGGTGAGTTTACTTGTGAAAACCGCACATTGTATCTCTTTTCTCAGTCAATTTCTGAGAGATGAGGGTCATACTTACCGAAAATAAATACAAAAGGATACTTTTAAGGTCGGCACACACAAGGGACTTGTCCCACGAACAGTTCACATGAGGCATTTTAAGGAACAAGTCACAGGGGCTTGTCCTGAAAATTCAAACTGATTTGAATTCAAGGGACTGGGAAGACCAGAGTTGGTCCCTGCAACTAGATTTTGAAGCAAAAATGGCCAGCTCACACGATGGAACTTGTCCCTGCGACTTGTTGCAGGGACTAGCTACAGGGTTTAGCGGCCTCTAGTGTGTTCCGACCTTTAAGCTCTCCTGAAAATAAATGCACCAATGCAGACAAATTCAATATAAGAATATGCCTTTTCACAATTTGACTGCTTTGTTTTAACCTTTGCCTATTGCTGGTTTGTTGGTCTTACTAGAAAAACCCAGTGCTGAAGTTAGCCCAAAGCCATATCCAAAACTGTTAGTAGGAGATGAGCTCAGATTAACTTGTACAGTCAGTAAAGTTACCGTGGCGATCAATTGGAAGAAAAATGATGATGAAGGAATCCCAAGAGCACAGATTGATACACAATTAGATGACAAATTGAGCAAACTTTATATTGCCGATGTTGTGGAAACTGATAGTGGTGAATATTCTTGTGAAGCACGTAACAGACCAGGTATTGTGGCTCGCTCTACTGTGAAGATCAATGTCAAGTCAGTCAAGGGTAAGATGACTTTTCTGTTTGGTTAACACAGGATAACTATTATTGATCTTGTCCATATAAATGATGGGACATGATGCAAGTAGTCTTTCATTTTCGCTGTAGCCTACAGAACAGGCGGGTTATATGTAGCAGTAATCACCTGTTTAACAACTGTTACTGTGTAAAAAGTGGTACTGTGACAGTAAGTTGTCTTGCCCAGCAACACAATACAATGACCGTCCTAAACAGGGCCTCAACCTGGCCTCCGTATAGTCCCAAGTCTAGGCTAGGCTAGGCTAGTAAGTTAACCATTAGGTGACTCTTTCTAATTCATGTAGAATAGCAACACCTCGGCTGGAAAATTAAACAACAAATTCCTGACCAGGTATAGAATCACGAACGACTATTTCCAGGAAGAGCGCCTTTAAAAACTGGTCATCGGATTTATTTCATTATCTGGACTAACACCAAAAGAAACCAACCACAGCAACCGAGCAAACACAGCTGGAAAATCCCAAAACAATGAATATGAATAAACTCAAGTCCAACAACATAGCATTAGGGGGGAGTATAATTTTAGCAATAATGAAACAGAGAGTAAAGCAACCTTTTTTAATGCCCTGGAATAGCACACGATTATATCACGCAATACCAAAAACAAGCTTTCCCTTAACAAATCAATAACAAATGAGTCACTTAATAAAACACACTCTAGCTTGCATTTTTATTCTCTAACAAAATAGAAAACTATGAAAATGAAGTATTTTATAGTCATGCTAAATGCTCACTACTCAGGTTCTGTTCCCTGGCTGGTCCAGCAGTGGTATTATATTGTGGGACCTGTGCTTGGTTGCATTGTCATATTTGCTGTTGGCTGGTACGTCTGCAAATGTCGAAGGGCAGGTAAAAATAATTGAATGGCAGCGTTATATCTTAGTCTTTTGTTTTTCTAATCAAGTTTTGTTTTAAAGAAGGAGTACTCCATTAAATTTGGCTCTCTCTTTTACGTTAAGTCAGAGATTCATGAGAAATTCAGTATCAGCTGTGTCATGTACATGTAACACTTTGGTTGACCGCTTAACCCAAGGAATAAACTAGTACCAGCTAATAGAGATACCGCCGTGTGCGCAACTATTGAATGCCAGATTTTAGAGCATGTATTTGGCAAAATGACTCTTGTTGTTTAACTGGATTGCCCCGAGTCATGTACACCAAAGTCCAATATACTGTAGCATGTTTAGAGAATTTGAAACACGGGTCTGGCATACACGTATATCACGCCTGATTTTAGTAAATAGCCCAAACAGAATATTCATGCTGACTGGTTTAAAATCGTGTTACTGTATGTAATGCAGTAGAAACAAAGAACTAACATAAGCAGTTGACGTAATGATGGTACAAGCAACTAGAATTTACACTTTGATGCCGGATCAAAATATGCAGGTTGTTTTCTTTCTTTTGGTTTTTAAAAGAAATAGAAACGTGTGTTCTCTGTGTTTCTGTCGAGTTTTAGTCGAATTATAGTGGTGTACTAATGCAAATACGCTCATTTGATTGGCCTGGCCATTGTACACTATGAGCTATTAATGTGTAGTGCCT
>JAHPZR010055314.1:0-12500 GCA_019787425.1 Platygyra sinensis | reverse complement strand
GGAGGGGTGGGACCTTTTTTTTTAGATGTCCAACTCCCAAAATATGGTTTTCTTGGATGGCGGAGCATTGATGTTGAATGTCAGAGACACAGACGACATAGAAGAGTAAGTATGTCTTAAGAAATTGAGTACAAGTTTAACTCAAATTTTGGGCTGATTATAACATTATGCTTTTTGGTACACTCAAAAATGAAAGAAAAAGGGAAAAAAAAGGCTTGTGCTACATCTTCGAGAAACTTCACATGGAATTTTTTCTCAGCGCATGCTTGATATGTTTTTTTTTTTAATCATGCATACTATTTTCAGCTCAGATGATGGTTTAAGCACAGTGTAGCTCCTGACTACTACTACTTTATATTTAAACAAGATCAGAGGCTGTTATGTTCCTGCTTTGTTTTTAAATTATTTTTGTTATCTATTTTCAATCACTTCATTTTCATTTTATTCTTGTAACCCTAAGTCAGTAGTGTTGATTTATTTAAAGACTGACCAGTGTCACATGTATTCATAACTAATTTTCTTCAAATTCAGTAATCTACTCACTTTGTTTGACTCATTTTGTACCTGCCTCCACTTTAAGTTAATCATATATTTTATTTTTTTTATTATTTCAGGGATCTTGGATTGCCATCAAGAAAGAAATGAATCATCATTAATTAACAGGAACTTGCACTCGAACATGTTGACTCTGTCTGGTGAACTTTGTCTTCATAGGAAAATGTTTGAAATAACCCAACCCAAGATGAGAAACGACATGCTTGTGGAGTGCAGCGTTAGGCTCTGTCCACATTTTCAGTGTATGCCGTGCGCTTAGTCATGAATTTATATATCTACAAAATGGGGTTCCCTGTCTTTGCCTTCCAGTGACATCTTAATGACACAATGCAAAGATTTGTAGAGTTTTTTTATAAACGGTGCTTTGGATCAGAAAAGTAAAGCCCCATTTGCTTCACTTGAAACTGTGGACAGGGCCCGATAGGAACAACTTATTGTACTCTAACTTGGAGAAAGTCATTAATTTTTGTTATTCAGTTGTATCTTTTCATCGTTTGTGCATAGCTTCATACCTAGTTGGTGGAATGCAAATGAAAATAAATACTGCAGTTGACCCTAATTTAAACCAAGTTGTTTTGCAATGTGCTGTTTGATGTGTGCATCAGTTAGTGTAGTGTCCACATATATACATGAAGGCCATCTCAGTCAGGGCCTCTTCATATCAGCCTGATAACTGTGCTAACAAAGATGTATGTTGTCGCCTGTTCATGAGAAATAATTATTTAAGCTTGCTTGAATGGAATAAAATTCAAGAAACTCTACAAAATCAAAATGGTGCGACATAAAGTTGTATCGCCCATGACTTTCATAGCTTTGTTGACTCTTTAGTCTTAAATGTTTACTCATTATGCTAGTAATTACTTTGCATGCATTTACTTCTGAAGTGGAAGTTTATTCATACAAGGGAAGGCAATTTGGAAAAAAAAGGCAAATGGTCTGCCATTTTGTAAATGCAAAGCTGTTTGTCAAAATCGTTTTGTCTTTGGCCGCCCTGGCTGAACTGTTTACATGGGAAAATTTGATCTCGGGAACTGACATCTCATTATAGAAACCTGACTGACCTGCCCTCTTGAATAAACCAATCTTCTACAAATGAATTAATATTATTTTAAATGAGGTGAGATCTTGGTAAACCAGGTGACCTCAGTCAACCAGGCTCACATGAAGCACCTTTAATGAAAATTAATCAACTGTCCACTGTTCCTAAATGTGACCAGTGCTGCACCTTAATCTTGTTTAATTATGTGACCCGATGCTTGACATGCAGCTGCAATGTGAGGTACATGTACAGTAAGGATTGACAGAATCAACAGGCACAAATCTGGATCTGCCACTAGTATTTTGTATTGGGTTAATTTTAAGAGCATATTTGACATATGACAGAAGACTGCCACCATGGGCAAGGTTGCAAATACACTATAAAAATAACCTTTAGTTAAACTTAATACATTTCTTTATTTTAATTTTTTTGGGGGGGAGGGGGGCTTTACAGATCAACCCTTCCACCCTCCCTCTCAGGAATTTCTAGTCCTTCTCTAGGGGGAATATGAATATTTTCTGGAACTGCAAATTTAAGGGAAAAAGGTCTTTGGAAAGTTTGGCTGAGAGTGTTTCACTCTAGAAACCAAATGTATTTTCCCCTTAAGAAACTGGCATGTTGATTAGCATAGCCCAAGTGTGAAACATGCAAATCAGCATGAAACAAAATTAATTTTCAAATTCCAAACATTTTAACTGAAAAAAGTAGATCTATGTTTAACCCTTAAGGGCCAAATTTACTCGAAAGAAAAATGCTGGCTCCTTTGCCTTGAACCCAGTTTTTGACTGTCATGACCCTGAATTGGCCTCAACTCTATTGAAAAATTGATTTTTTACCTAGGAGCAAGATTTTCCTGAGGATCAGGTACAAAATGTTTCACAATAGTTTGCTTTGGAACATGTGCATATGCCAAAAATTAGACTTTTTTTCTGGTAGCCTGATCTGATTTTTTTTCCCTTGGCCTTTTCCAGCTGTCCTTCTTCACTACCAGCCAGAGTGGCCACTTGGGCCAGGAGCAAAACAGGACGGCTTTTTGGAAGGCTATTTCCTTTTTTTCTCACCCCGTTCACTCTTGCTAGCTTTTGCTTTTCATGTCCTTTTGCCAGCCATATGTTCAAAGCCTGGAAAAAGAACCTTGCTTGGGTTTAGGTGCAAATGGCCATTTTCCACCTATTTTGTCCCAAAACCTCATATTTTTGTTTTAATAAGCTATGTCAAAATGTGGTTGATATCCAATATGGACAGCTGTGTCCTGCATACATGTAGATTTATTCTAGCTCCATTATCTGCTAGTCAACAATACCTATTGACACCTAAACTGATGACATCACAAGTGGTACAAAGTGCATGATCTCAGATCATACAAAAATGTATATTATTGGCCCATGAAGGGTTGAAGTTGTTTTATTTTTGTGGGTTTGTTTTGTAAATGTCTTATTTTTTACCCCCAATAAATCGCAATGAACTTAGTCTGTAATACTTGTATGTGCTCTGCAATGTGTTTCTTGGTAATCTGACTGGTTTGGAAAGTTTGCCATCTACACAACCCCATCCGTCGGGGGTGGGGGAAGGGAGGGTGTATTTTTTCTGGAAAAACCCAATTTGTAACCAGTCGGGTACAAAACCAACACAAACCAATCATGAACTGGTCTTATGTCTTACAGCTGTGTACAGACTACACCACAAAATAATGACGCTGTATTTTTATTGAATTCCAATTGCTTTACTGCATTATTTACATTTCTTGAGATCAGCCAAATTGATGTTTCTAATTAATTGCTTAAAATTAAAATTAGTTTTGATTTAATTCAAGTCACATGAAAATCAATCCTTTTCAACTCTCCATTTATTAAAAAAAATTATCTCATTACACATTAGTCACATGCATTGTATGCAATGTTGTTGTACAACATTTGTACAACACTTTTCTGGCAAACCTGGTAAGGAAAGTTTAATATAAAATATACATACATGTGCACAAGTGCAATACTACCCACTAAATGAGCAGTCCATACTTTAAAAATGTCTGATATATTAGTTTTTTTCTCTTTACCAGTAACATTGTTCAACAGTTCCAAAATCAATGTTATCTCCTAACTGCTGAATACCACACTGTATGCCATTTGCACTAACTCACTCCAAGACAGATAAATGGTTCACATGTTAGACAATAGTCTTTTTCCCTGGAAATTCATGCTTGCATGCTTGTAACACAGAATTTCCCTCGTGATAGAAGTTTCTCTCATCTCTCCAGGGTTTTCAATAATCATTACACAAAAGAAGCCAGAAAACATCCAGGACCAGGGTTAAGTACATTTATTTACATGTGTACTCTGTGTACCCAAGCAGAATTGCAGGGGTGCTATTCTGGTGTATTTTTTCCTGATTTTCTGCAAGTACTGTAGAATTGTTAAGTTGATAAATTATGTTGACTTTGTGAATCATCAAATATATCTTCTCCAACATTATATTTGTAATCTGACCACCCCAAGACTGTTCTTGATGTGTACCTTTGCACTTATACATGTTCCACATTGAGTTTTGATGTGGTATTAGTCACACTCCTGAGCACTATCTCATATGCTGTACGTGTTTGTCTTAAATTAGTCACTCATTCAACACTTTTTTAATTAAAAAACCTCTCTGAAAGGATGCAAATCTGTAATTTTTTGATTCTCTCACAAAACTAAAATTAAAGGACTCACTTGAAGGCCAATAACAAAGACCATGGCAATTCAGTAAACCCATCAAAATTTGAAACAAATACACAAAGACTGCTAAAGAACAGGCAATCTTGATTGGTTCTCGTTCTACCTTTGGTCAGATGGCAAAGTGGCCAGGCCCAAGTTTTTCAAGCCAATCCCTTAGCAGAGTAATACAAAACCAAAGCAAACTCATACACTTACAAATTACTTTCATTGGACACTCATTCAAGTGAATACTGCTCTAATTACTAAGGAGGCTAAGAACTACTAAGGATTATAGACTTGGGTCTGGGTCCTTTAGAGTAACAAAACATGAGCCACTACAACTCCTACACTGCTTCTTCTTGTACTCATGGAGACGACAGAAGACCATTTGTTTGTCTCGGGATCATACTTTTCAATGCTGTTTAAACTTGAACTGCCATCATTGCCACCTACTGCATACAAAGTGCCATCAATGACTGCCACGTCATGGGTGCTGCGGCGAATGCTCATTGGTGCCAGGCACGTCCAAGAGGCAACAACAGGCTCATAACGCTCCATTGTGTTCAGACAGGATGCTCCATCATTTCCTCCTGTTCAGTAAGAGATATTGCACATCAGACAATAGTCAAGTGCCAAACAGCTATCCTAGTTCTTTTTGTTATTACAATTTTTAAAGCTAGAATGCTTACATTGACACTGAAGTTACAGGAGTAAAATGAAAGTCTGAGTCAAGTGGCCCATCAGGCTGGAGCTAATTCCAGTTTCTGTAGCATGAAGCCACTAGGAGTACAATCATATTTCTACATACATCTACAATACTTCCACCTACAAGAGATGCTACTCCATCAATCCAGAGACAAGCCTACTGACTATGAGGCCACTGCACCTTCCAAAGTTACATAGAAGACAAAACTCAGACCTTGATAGATCAACATGGACAATATTTCTGACACACTAGCCAACTGTTTAAGTTACCAAGTGGCACTGTAATTTTCTACACTGTATGTAGGAGACTGATGATTGGTGAATAAAATAAAATTAATGCAGATCACAATAATAATATTTGCTACCATTTTAGACATTGCGTGTGACTCACCAACAACGTACAACATGTCATTCAATACAGCCACACCAGCACTGCTTCTTCTGCTGGCCATACTGGCTACTGGCTTCCATGCATTGGTCATGGGATCAAAGCATTCCACAGTGTTAAGGTGTGCACTGCCATCATAGCCTCCTATGGCATAAATTACGCCATTAACCACACCCACATGCACATACCGTCTGATAAAGAAAGCATAGAAAGAATTAACTGATACTGTATGTGTACATGTATGTGTATCTTTACAACAAACATGCATACTCAACGCATCAGTGGATCAATTAAACTGCATACATGTGAACTGTATGTCTGTACATGTTTCCACATGTATAATTTATGTAAAACAGATCTTTCAATAACTGCCCCAAACTATAACACCAATTATGGCTGAGTAATTGCTTGATAGGCCCTTGGTGAAATTGTCTGTTGTTGATATAATTGACCCACAAAGTAACAAGTTTGGAGTGGGTGTCTAGGTCAAGGCCACTGATGACGCAAACTGTTATCAAATATGACAGCCCTGTACTAATTAAAAACAATACACATACTTTGCTTAATCCCATGTTGATAAGTGGTACTTGTTGGTACAATTAAAATAAAATTACATTCCCATTTTTTTATTTGTACATTCACATGAAAGCCTACTCATGGAAAAAAAGCAATTTTTCGGATGGGTGTGTTGAAAGGTAAAATGCAACGTAAGTTTTTGTTTCTGTAACATAGTCTATACCTTTCATTTGCCTCAAAATTTCTAACTTTCATGTGTTCTAAGGCCTGTCTGGGGTTATAGAGGCAAGGATACACTCTCAAGCGAAGAAAAGTTAGGCCCTTGGGATCCCCACGCTAAGTCACCTCGTTAATCTACTGCGTTGCCAGAGTGGTAGCCCATCAATGGTGTAGTGGCTTAACATACCTGACCAGTAATCAGGGAGATGTGGGTTCGAGTGTGTCAAAAGTTAAAAATGTTTGCCTCTATAACATATTTGTACATTGCTCTTTAGGATACATAAACTTTATCGAAATATGCTATTTTAGTGACAACAAAAAAGGATAGATTTGCTACCTTCTTGTGTTCATTGCAGCCACTGATGTCCACTGCGCAGTCAGAGGGTCAAACCTCTCCACACTGTTGAGGCACGAGGCTCCATCATAGCCACCAATGGCATAGATCAATCCATTCAAGACAGCCACCCCCAAGCAGCTCCGACGAGTTCCCATAGATGGCACTGATAGCCACTGGTTGCTCTGTGGACAGTAAGCCTCAACCGTTGCCAGGTCACTGCTTCCATCATAACCGCCTACAGCATAAATCTTTCCATTGACTGTCCCAACACCCACCCGGGCGCGCTTGGTAGACATGGGAGTGACCATGCACCATCTGTCAATCCTAGCATCATAACACTCACACTCACTGTGAATAGCAAACAGACTGCCGCCACCAATGGCAAACAAGATTGGAACCTGCCCTGCAGGTTTGCGGCAGACAGTCCTAGGGCTTTGAAGCACTGAGCGTTGTTCAGGGAGCAAGTGGTATTTCATCGCTTCAATGAGCAAGTCTTTACAGTCTGGTGTATTTCGGATGAGATCTTCAGTTTCAACACGGGTCATTAAGCACTCCCGTGTCAAGAGCGGCAGTCTTACAAAGGGTAACAGATCCCTTACAAATTCCCTTCTGTTGTCCACGTCAGACTTAACCCAGTTTATAACAGCGTTGTACACTTGTTCTTCGCTTTCTACATTAACGTCACTATTAGAGATGAGCTCTAACACCTGCTCAACCGAAAGAAGCATAAATTCCTCCGTCTGTGAGACTTCTAAGAAGTGCTGAAGAGCAAAGCGATGGGAAGATTCCAGTAAATCTGAGCAAGTGTGAGTATCAGCGAAAGCTCGGATACCGAGACAGTTCGAAGGATGAAGCTGATTTTTCAGGAATTCACAACAGGCGTCTTTCACACTTGTCAACTGCAATAAACTCGACGCGGGGAGCAAAGACTGTACGTTATCTTCACTAACTTGAATGCGTGCGGTGTAAGCGAAGTCTACAAGAAGTTCAATTGCACCAGGGTCGACATCTTGAAGGGTTATATCTCTTTGTCTGCTCTCAATCAGCTCGCTAGTAAACATGGCTTGAAAGTAAGGACTACATGACGCTAGAACGAGCCTATGAGCTGAAATCCGTCGTTGAGGCTCGCCAACGAGCAGATTTACGTCGCATAATTCGCCCTTCGATCTCATTGTTTTCATACAGCAAAAAGCTTCCTCGGTGTGAGTCGGTGAGAAATGGGAAATAAACTCTACACGCATGTCTTGGTGAGACGTTGTCCTGAATTGCTGCATATTTACCACGTTATAAGCCTGAAAAGATCGTTCTTTGTGTACTATTCACAAAGTGGAGCCCGCCAAGTTACGTTCCTGAAACAGATCCCTTCGTAATCGAGTCGGAAATTATGGCCTGGCTGTCGTCTGGGGTTAGTTACGTCGCGTAAATGTCTCTGAGATTCCACTTACTATTTCTTTAGGATACGCTGCTTTCTGGTCAATAGCATCTTGATCGAACTGCCATGCTGTTAATTCTTTTAGTCAAGGTAATTCAAGGCATAAATGTAAATTTTCACACAAACAAAGGAAGTCACGCCGGCAAGACAACAACAAATCCACAACAAATCTGGCAGAGCTTCTTTGTTAGCACCGAGGAATAACTTATGCTCCCGGCCAACATGGCGGATTAGTCTGTCTCTGACCCAGTCTCCCTTAAGGTAGCCTGCGAACGCAGACGTATTTCCGGCTGTCGGTTGTCTCCGCCAGTGACAGCCGGAAATACGTCTGCGTTCGCAGGCTACCCTTAAGGGGGCTCAAAACAGTTTCCAGCACATTCAGAGACTTAGATTTTGATGGGTCATTAAAACCACTCTTTATCAATTGATGCTACAATCATGGTATCAAAAGACTACCCAATCATGGGTGAACACGTTGGTATTATTTTTGTGACACAATAGGTTACCATAGCAACACTATGACCTGCTAAAAACACCCTTAATTTCAGCTTTAAGCGCTTTTATTTCAAAAACGGCACGGTGAAATTTTTTCATATTATAGAATTTTGATGAGCAGGATAAGATGCAAGTTTAAGCAAAGTTTAAAAAAGTTATGTAGGTGGTGTTCAGAGCCACCTTAAATTTTCGAAAATGGTAACCTATTGTGTCACGAAAATCACTAGTTCGCTACTCATCTCCAAAGAAGAGTAAATGATGGTAAAAACTACAGTTTTGCAAGCGTATAAACAAATTTGATAATAAAAGTTCTTGTGTTGTGTATTGATAAAATAGTAATAAAACCCTGACACTCAATGCATATATAGATTAATTATTCTTCGTTCTTTTATCCACTGCCAAGCTAAATATTTTTAAACAGATTTGATTAATAGTTAGTTCAATACACTTAAGCAACTTGACAACGTTAGCGAATCGACTGAACACATTAGCGAATCGTCTCAGTACGTTAGCGAACTGGACGTTAGCGAAACGACCGACATTCCTTGCTACATCTAAGTTTATGGTCATAAAGAACTCGTATCATTGGCAAAGTATAATTCAAAATTTTTCGGGGGAGCATAACCCTGGATTCCCATCGGTTGGCTTACCCCATAGGGCGAGTGGTGCCTCGCTTTAATTTATGCCGCCCGATATGCTTTATTGGACGTCTGTGGAAACTTTTGTAAGAAACCTGACCCTGAGTATCGGGAAAACACGGATCAAGAGACTGCGTCATGGCGGCTTCATCAATCTGTAAGTCAACATCATAGTCAGAAATATTGCTTTCATATGATAAAAGCACTGAACATAAAACGTCGAAAGATGATTACGTATGCGAAGACATTGAGAAGGGGGAGCCGCGAAATTTATCAATAGCTATGAAGGGGATACTCCGATAAAATAACATTTAAAGGGGGGATCAACTAAACTTTACTGTCTTTAGCTAGTGTTCGCGCTCAACATGCAAACGACTCGTGATACGTTACAACAAGAAATCACCATATTATAACGTCAAAGTTCTGATTTATAGACACAGCTTATACTCTGTGTTTACACAACACGAATGACTCAAAAATCACAGGTGTCTCTATGTCCCAACGCATGCGTAAGAGTGGCCCGTTATTTACAGACAAGAAAAACACCAACAACGCACGAAGAGAAAAATATTGTTTCATAACCACGCGAGAAGGAAAACCTCTCTCCGTGAGCTGAATAAAACCAGCAGGTAAGCAACCTACGTTAATTGCTGGTACATCATCTCAATGAAAATAAAAGATATCGGAATTTTCCGTTTAAAAAAAAACTCTGTCAATTTGTTGCTCTAAATTTGTTTAAATCGATCATTTGAGCTATGAAATATCGAATTTATCGGTATCAGAATATCATTGTGTCTAAATAACTTCAACTTTTTGTAGCGTCCATGCATATATAGTCGAATCGTTCAGTTGTGAATCAGTTGTCCATTAACAAAAGTTTCATTTGTTTTTTTCGTTTTACAGCGAAACATGATGGTTTTATTCATTTATACCGTTGTGACGCTGCTGTTTGTACACGGTAAGGACAGTACAGTAAAACTGACCATAAAGCCGATGAAATTTTAAAAAAAAATACAACACTGATACAACAAAGGCTTGACGCTATCTCTTAAGTGAATAAGAAATGAATCAGTCTGGTGTATTAAAAGAAACTCAATAAACAAAATTTCCAATATGAGTTTTATCACAAGCATGATTAAAAGCATCAAATGAAACCTCTACACATCATAGAATATTTCAATTCCGTAACTTTCTGCCGCTTCCTCTAATTATAATCCGACGGGGGTAATAACTACCCCTTCAAAGATAGTAAAACAAGTTAAATAATGACTAATTAAGAATGGACTTCAAGTTTTTGTAGAATATATTTAACTAAAAAAGAAAACTGGAGTATCCAACGCGGTACAATTTTGCTATATCAAAACCGGATTTATTCAGTTTCACTAGGTATCAACTGATATTCTGTTGATGTCAGTCAATACGACTCTATATCTGAACAGCTATGCAACTACAGTGACTCTGACCGAGCCTGTTCAGTTCTAATATTGAATTTTCTCGACTCACCGAGAAACAGTAAATGATAGTTGTTTCATACCGTCTGCTAGTGAGAACCAGCCGCGTCAAGCACGGCCTTTGTAAGCCATATCTCAATGTAGGGCTTAGTGTTGTCCGAGAACCTAACGGGAGCATAAGCATTCTTATACAAAGTTAAATAATTCATGGATAATATATCTTGTTTCAGCCGGTGTTGCGCAGGACTTCATTGAAATCCTTCAACCAAAGAACACAAGTGTCTGGGTGGCAAATGGGAAGACTCGGCGAGTTGCTTTCGCTTATGACGAAGCAGAGATTGACAAGTGGCTTTTCGAAATACTAGAGAACAAAGGCAAAGCTGTTTATGCATATCCGGATGACATAATCATTCCACAGATCCGAGGAGGAAAATCAGTGTATGAAAAGAATTTAGTCGTACCTGAGACTTTAAAGAGTGGCCAATATCGGTTGAAAATATGCGGATGGCTGAAGGACAACAAGAAACTATGTCAGAAAACGGCTGCGTTTCATATTGAGGGAGACCAGATAAAAAGTAAGTTAGTCACAATCTTGATCATCTCCCGTTGATTTTTAGTATAATTAAACTAGAAAAATTCTTGTCAATGGGTTACTAATGTCAGTGTATGAAGGGAGCTCTAGGTTATAGTTATAAGCCCTGGTCAAACGGACCGGCAAGTAGTCGCAAGTGGACGCAAGTTGAACTTGCGTAGAAACTTGCGTTGGGTGGCCAAACGGACTCGCAAGTTTCCTCGCAAGTACACGCAAGTCGCAAATAAAAACATTTTAAGGCAGTCTATCCTCTATTTCATTGGCTAATAATGGGTTAATGGACGTCACTCGACTTGCGTTGACTTGGATTGGGTGGCTAAACGATGAAAAACTTGCGTCGACTTGCGTGCAAATTTGATCTCAACCAAAGTGAGCGCAAGTCATCGCAAGTCAACGCAAGTGCACGCAAGTCCTGGCCAAACGGAGTCGCAAGTAGACCCAAGTTCTCAACTTGGGGCTACTTGCGACTCCGTTTGGCCAGGGCTTTATGCATACGAGCCAACTGTGGCCCATCAGGCCGGAGCTTATCCTGGTTTCTGTAGCATGAAGCGACCAGGAGTATTTCTACCCCCAAGGTACAGCTGTAGCATTTACAAAAATGTTTTAAAAAGCATTGTAAAGAAACGATACTTTTTAAAGATGCTGGCTTGAAGACTTCTGTATATTCATATGTTCTTAAGTCAGTCCTGGCTTCCAACAGTGAATTAAGTCGAAAATTAAAAGTCAAGTTTAATTTCCTGTCGCCCTCTCATCTAGTGAAAGTGAGAGAGTCAAAAATAAAATAGTCCACCGCAGCTACGAGGCGAAGAAGTCACAGCCTCTTAGGACGGACTGAAACTTGTAGGGAACTGGGCTGATCCGGTGGATAACGGTCGACGAAGAATTTTTATAAAATGGGCTTTTCTCAGTGTTGTTGTTGTTGTTTTTGTTTTTTCTCAGATGACAATGAAGATCTTCAACCACACGAACAGAGATTCAAAGCAAGACTTACCACTTACGAAGATTATATGAGGAAACTCGAGGTTGAAGATGTCTGGCCGATACATGGAACACATTGCACCATACCAAAGATACACAAACCCAGTAAAGAGGAGTTTAACGAAAAATGCATGAAACCAGGTCTGTCACTTACTGTAGAGCCATAGTCAGTAATAGATGGACATGGTTATGAAACCTAGCAAAGTTGTTCATTTCCAACATAAATCTTAACTTGATTGTTTGCTTCTTTGATGTTTACCGGGATTTTTAACCATTTCCGGGCTATTAACTATGATTAGGGTAGAAATATCAATTTTAAATTGATTATATGGTTTACAAAAGTGCATTATTTAAAGAGAACTTCGTAGTAAAAACATGCAACTGGTACCAAGAGTGGGAAACGGCGTGATCGATAAGCTTTAGTTTTGCCGACATATTAGTCAAAAGCACAAATCATGACTCACT
>JAHPZR010055313.1:15000-27500 GCA_019787425.1 Platygyra sinensis | reverse complement strand
ATTTGTAATTTGCATTTTATCGTTAGGTTTCTAACCAATTTTTCAATATCGCGCGTCTTCCTCTTAAACATTTAAGTTGCAAAAGTGTTAAAAAAGTTTATCCTTGCTTAATTTAAGCTCTGCCATACCACTCAAAACAGTTGCAATATTTAGTATGGAAAAGTATAATCTAGAGCCGGAACGTTTTAAATTTTAACTAGCGGTCATTTTAATTCATAGCAAGCCCCTAATTGCTTTTTTGTGTTATTCATGCAGGTTGAAGAGCCTTAAGTTTACCTTTGACAGCTATCTTCCTTTAAGTCTCACAAAAGCAGCTTGTTTTCAGCTTTGCTCCGGTAGCGCGAATATGTTCCTGTTTACCTTTGTTTCATATTTACCATTCGTTACGGTATACATACGGACGACTTTTAATTGGCACGCAGATAGAAATGTTAACAGCTGTATGTTGTAACCAACTTTCCGTTGTTCAGTAGCCTGCCCTTTGCTGTAGCTCATAATTAACTTGATTTTGCCACACCCGAAGCCAACTACACTAAATTTGCAAACATGACGCTTTGCAGAGCTGAGTGTAATTCTCAAGGCAAGGGAAAGCTTGTTTAAACGTGATATTTACTCTTAGAGTACGTAAGTTTATGAGGTGCGTTTCTGCTCGCACGCTAAGTACACAAGTTTTTGTTACCCTACGTGTTAGATTGAATGGATAATATGCTCTTCGAAACGACCTAGTAAAAAACGCGAAGTTTGAAGTAGGAACAGTTTATAAGTTCTACTAATCTATTCCAAACGTTTGCACTGTGCTCGCTTGATTTGCACATCGCGAAAAATGAAAATTCAGCGCAGGCTATCGCCGCCATCGAACAGACCATTTCCGTCAAATAGAACTGATTTTTTTAATGCCGCTATTCCGCCGAAATCATTTGTACCGTACATTCGATCTTTGAGCGGCTTCCCGTTTTGTTTGGTAAACGAATGCAGGAACTAGTATGAAAACAAGGTTGATCGCGTCTAATGAAATATGAGCTGCTCTCCGATGTAAAACAAAGAAACATGGAAACATGAGGAAGACTTCCCGTAAATGAAGCCTATTAACTCGATCATACTTTGTTAAATTACCAATCATATTCTTGCGAATTGTTAGCAACAATAACGCTGAACATCACGTTCTCGCGAAACATCATAACGCTTTACGAGCATCTATTATTGTTCTCGACAGTCAGATGTCAATCACTTCGCTGGGGAGCCAATCACAAAAAGCCACCTGTTCGCGCACTCTTATCGCCGATGTTAATTGAATGCAAAGTCTGTCTCGATCGCTGTTTGATAATGCCAGAAGAAACAGCTTAAAAAGGCAAACCACCCAGATGCTTCTTTCTCGCGACAAGCTTTTTCTTTTCTTTTTAATGAAGCTAAAGAAGAATGAAGGGCGAGAAGAGAAGAGCAGAGAAGGTTCGAACCATTGTTGCGGCTGAAAGAACGTGACGTAAATCCCCCATATACTGACGTGGGTTGAAACAATGAATTAATGTGGAGCTTCCAAATAGAGAAAGTGTTGTCGTAAGCAGGGACTAAAAATAACAACGCTTTTCTTTCGGAACACGACAATTACATATCTAACTATTAAGCACTAAATTGCGTGGGAATATTCAAGTGGTTAAATTATGCAGATTTTGCTGCTGACTAAGGTCGGGCAGTCACTTGCCGAGTTTCATAAATACAAGAACACATCCACTACGGCCGGTAGAACGATTGTGGTCAGCTGACAAGCGCATAACATGGACAACTGTGCGTGCGGTAACGTCTCGACGGACAAGAGAGTCCAATGGGCAGATAATTTAGAAGAAGTGCGGTATTTTGTACCTCCCAACCGACTGCGAAAGAGTTTCAAAAAGAAAATGACCAAGATTAGACGAAAGGCCAGTGAAATCACGGACAAGCCGTTGCGAATTATTACGAGCATGGGAGAACTGAGCGCCAATGCGGTGCAAAATGGACTTGAGTTTATTCTCAGGCATGGACAAAGTGGTTCATTCGACGCGGACCGTGTCACATATGAGGACTTAATCAAAGAGTGGGACAAACTCTTCGAGATAAACGCTGTTGGAAACGAAGAATCGACCGACGAGGAAGATGACGAAAAACTAAAGTAACTTTTAAAATGTCGGTACGTTTAGAGCTCCGCTTTTTCGCTTTCCGCGCGGGAATACAGTGTAACAAATTACAGTCGACGCGATTTAAATCCCATCGCATCTCAGGAACCGAACCTTTAAAACTGTTGATGAAAACCGACCCGAACAAGGGACAAGGACGACAATGTATACCTCCAGAGACTCAAATACGCAGCCAGAACAAAGGTTGAACAGTAAATGAGAAATTTTATACGAAGCATAAATATATTTAAGATAAACAGGAGCGCATAGCAAAATTTTCACAACAAGTGGCTATATTGCTGTTATTTATAATGCAAACACATTTTACGCTAAAATTTCTACAAAAGAAAATTTTCATGCTAGCTATTTGATTCACAAGGATGTGATCAGTAAGTTGAATTAGCCTACAGCGCCAAATGCAGTATTTTAATATTTAAGAAACAGAAAGTTGAAATTGTGTGTAAATTCGTATTTTTTGACAACAATATTTTTGACTATTGTGAACAATTATGTTTATTTTTAATACGGAGGATGTAAAGAATAGCCTATACATATAAGCGATATGGCCTATACTTGAGTCATAGATCCTAGAACATCCAAATTAACATGAACATTAATTATAGAACGATCGATTCTCGCTTTTCTGTCAGAGAAAAGTGTCCACCGTTTAAAAGCGAATTTAAATAAAAAATTCTAAAATACAACATATGCTGTTGCTTGATTTATTTTTCTTTCTGCTGTACAGAAGTACTTTATTGGATGCCGCTAGAATTAAATTTAGCTTACCTACCGGACATCATAAAAAAAACCCTTAAAATACGGTCTGTACAACCGCAAATTAATTTCAATAACTATGCTAATACGCAATTTCACGGTTCAACCTTTTGGTTGGTTCATTCACCCTGCGCCTGCGCAGAAAGATACACCCTGCCCGCAGCTTTCAAACTGGCAAACATTTCTTTTATTCTTTTAAGGAAAATGTGGCGTTACCCCAAGATGATATACCAAGCTGTATTTTGTAAATCGTTTTGTTACTCTCGTCAACTGTGTTATTTGCAAGTGCGTGGAAAACTGACCAAGAGGTTGTGACGGTGAAAGTTTATATAACAAACAATACGTGATTCACAGGGAGACAAAATTGCGCAATACTTAATTAAGCATTTCATTTTTAAATACAAATTCGAAGTGGCGTAAAATTAATTGAGTAAAAAAAATCAAGAATTGACCTCAATCGTTGTACAGTAAACTTTTTTTTTAATTTGCATGGTTTTCGACCCAGCAATTACGGCCCTAGGACAACATACTGTAGTGGCAAATTGAATCGCTCGCGCTTTGGTCCTGTCACTGTAATCATTTCATTGAGGTGACATAGAGTTTACATTTTGCATCAAGATACGTTGCCTGGCATCACTCTGGCAAGTAACGATCACAAAAAGACATTTTCGCAACTTAAGTACGACATGATCCTCAATAGTTCTACTGAAATACCTAATTGATTCCTCAGTTCGTCATCAGGAGAAAATGAAGGGACTCTCATTTTCTCTTCGCCATCCATGCGTGGACAAACGGGTTGAAAATGATAAATTAAATGATAACGATATCAAACTTACGATGTCGTTAAAACGAGACAAGAAATTTTTGAAAAATAGTCTCTCGAACTTTAATTCAAACGTATAAAATGATTCGTCGGAAAAACAACAAAAACTTTCCTCGCACGGAAGATATTCACAATGACCTGAGTTGAATTAAAACAATTTCAAGTTGAGCAGAAACAATGTTATTTAACACGTTTAACATTCACTACAAACAGAATATTAGTGAACACATAAATTAACAACTTGCGGCAAATATTGGCGATAAAACGGCAGTTTAGTGTTTTCTTACCACAGCAATATCTTGTGTTACTTTCGCTTCAATAAATCTGAATCATAATATGAGTTCTAAGTATATTTTCGGATTATTTCTCTTTCTAAGAGAAACGGGTGAATGTGTTAGAAAACTAAAAGAAAAAATTGCTACTAGCGAAGAAAACACAAGTTAAGTTTGTCATAGTTCGTCATAACAGAAACACCGCTGACTGTTTTAATTTTATTTTCTTATCTTTCACAGTTTATGAACTTCAAATAAAATAGAAAAAAAGTCATTCAAGAGACTGAATGTTGTTAGAAATCCCGAGATGAGCGGAGAAAGATTGCGAGGTTCGATTCGTGTGTAAGGCGCAGTTCGCGGCAGCTGTAGAGTCCACACTCCTAATAGCATTCACTGAATTGAAAGAACCTTAATTCAAGAATGACTCTATTGAGAAACTACCTCCGCAAACTCTTTCAGGTCATTTCGTGTTGGCAATTAGGAGTTGGTCGGCGTGAATCCGAGTATTCACGAAAGGTGTTTCCGGGATTGTCGGCGAAGATCGTTAGCACTCGGGGCAGCCTATTGACTACCTCTACAACCCACTCGCCTCTTTTCTCGCCATTACACTGAATGTATAATCGCAATTGTGGACCTTGGTCAACATTTAGCCGAGTATTTACGAAAGTTGTTTCCGACAATGTCGTCGAAGATCGTAAAACACTCGGGCAGTCAATTAGTTTCTTGGGTACAGCGATAAATGATTAACTCCCTTAAAACGTACGTAAATCCCTTGTGTGGGATGGTCGTTTCCGTCGCGTTCGATTATTGCCCAATTCGTTTATTCAATTCAAATTTAGCAACTTCTACGAACGTCAGAACGATGGTCGTGGCGAATGCGATGCATTGTATTTGCTCAAACTATGAATGGTCCTTGAGATTAAAAAAAATTCTAAATTGACTTACGGCTCTTGACACTACAAGCACTGAAGATACAATACCATGTTTGCAAGAGTTTTCGACCTAAATCGAGACGATTGCAACAGCAAATATAATCTATATCATGGCAAAAGTTTGGCTTTTTCAGTACGATATCTACTAGTGAATGACAAAATTTATGGAGCTACAAAGGAAAGTGGACAATTCACAACATTAAATATTTGATTATACCAACGCGCTAATCTTCAGTCCCTTTGCTGAGAGAAATCCTTCAAAATTACAAGCCTTATGAATACTAACGCAAAGTATTCTTTGTTTCAGCGATTTTTAAATCAAAATTTCTCACAGGTCTGTCATAAAATATTGCTATTTGAAACGCCTTAGAATTTTATGCGACGTGTTGGTTCATTAAAAAGCCGACAAAAAAATATTCATTTTCAATTAACACTCGGTAAAATGTTCACTGATATTTTGCCAAAAAAGGGAAGGTTATCAAAAGTAGGTGATCAACATTTGACTAGGAAGAAAACTGTAGAAAATGAAATCATACCTTAAAAATAGAAAAGCTGTGGTTTGTGGCTTATTTTGGTCATGTGGTTGAATTTCTTCACGAGTTAATTAGACAGGGGTTGGTCAGAGAATTACCTTTAAGAGGCTTTGTTCAAACGGTTATTATGTTGATGCAAATTGACGGAAAAGACTAGAATGTGAGTAGGTTTGTTTCAAAAACAGTTAGACCAGTTATTGGAGTGATTACGGCTCCCGGAAAAAATTAAAAATTGCAAATATAGCGAACTATATCCGCGCGTGGTCATGGAACTGAGCCGAGTTTGAGAGATTTGTTGAGGATGGTGGGGGGGAAAACATGCCCTTGAAACCTTTTCAGTCGATGACACAAGAATGAGCCTCTTTGATCACGTTTTGCGCCACCTTCCGTTGTCTTATCAAGGCGTTTGATGTGATCCAATAGTAAAAAAGAATGAATTATTTATTAACACGTGCTTTTTAAACCATAAAGTTCCGGCACTGTTAGTAAGTCAAACATTTCAGCTACATCTTCGAGCGTTGACGACCGCAATCAAGTTCATCGAGCCTTGTGCCGGCCGCCCGGCAATTGATTCAGATACAAATCCGTGGGACTATCTCACAACCTTTTGACAAATTGCTTCTCGAGTTTTAAAAATTATGCCTTTACGTAGGTCAACGAGTTGCGAATTCACAAGCTTCTCTCATGGCGCGGAACATCGTCAAGAGAGATTTAAAGAACGAAGGACCAGATCTGCTCGGAAGAAAAGCGTTCAGTGGTCCGTTGATCTGGAGGAGGTACGCTATTTTGTGCCGCACAGAAGTAGGAGCGAGAGTATCAAGAGGAGATTCAAGAAAGTGAAGAAAAGAGCTGAACAGTTGAATGACAATTGGAAAACCCTTAAAGCTTTTACGAGCACTGCGGAGTCCAGAACGACACGGCTGCGAATCATTGGTCGTTACGCAAAGTGTTTCTCGCACGAGTCCGGTTTACAAAGTTTTGAGGAGTACAACAAACAGTGGGATTTATTGTTTGAGATGTATACAAGCAGAGACAACTATTCACTTGAGACAGCAAGTACACAAACTTTGTGAAATTCACCCGGCATAACTCTCATGGCTGCAGAGGCTATGGCGGGAAGTTGTTAAGTCTTCCTTTGGAATTCTTCCTGTTTTACGGATTAATATAATTTTCTGAAAACTGTCCAAACAAATACCTGCCTACACAGTCTGGGAAATTGCTGAATCAGAGGTCGTACTTGCGCAGGCGCTCGTAATTAACGGCTCAATTCAGACTAAGTGCGAGAACGCATGCCATTTAAATGAATGGCGAAAGTGGATAAATATCAGATCTTTATTTGGGAAAATTAACCTGCATTAAAAGACTTTTGTCAAGAACAAAATTTGAAATTGAAATTTTCAACTTGTGCAATCGATATGAGAGTTACGTTTGCGCTGTTTAAAAATTATGCAGTCTAAATTTTGCTTTTTTTAAATCAATAATCGGTGATAAGTCTGATAAGCTTAGCTTGCAAGCTTGCGTATATTCTTTTTCCATCTTTTATATGTATGCCGCTATTGTCATGTTCAAGTGAAGATCCTTTAAAATGTTCATTTTTTCTGTTGAGAGTAGAAGCTAAGATAAGTGAAATTTTCGATATTATATTGAAGTGCGCAGTTCGGTGCCGGTATGACGCATGTCTTATCAGATCGCGATATTTTTGAACTAAATTATTAAATATTTATACGCAGAATGTGAGGTTTCTTGCAATATACATATGTATATCAATTTGTCTTCTGGGGTTCCGGTCGGTGGTTTTCTGATTAAAGTCCACAGAGATGTGATCTCCTTTGTTTTCATTTGCCTTTTTACCTTGCGTTCCATGCGTTAATAATTCAATTTAACTAAAAAAAAAATAACGTATATGTATATAAGTAGCTCACGTTTTTTCAAGACGTTTTGTGGAAATAATATCTCCCGTTAACGTATGAATAAGGAATGTAAATTTGAGGCGTTGTTCTTTACAATTCTATTCTTTAAAATTGTTTTTTAGTGTAAATCCCGCAGTCAAATTGTTTGTATGTAAGGTAGAAAAATTCCCCGCCAGCAGTTCCCTTCTTGTTCGGTTTTAGATCGCGCGTGTCTATTTCAAGCGCTCTCCATTAATTTGTATGTCTGTAACAAGCTATAAATGTGTGGTTTGCAGTACCACAAACCATTTTTCTGCGTTCTTTCAGTACAACTAAATTAAACTAGAATGAAGCCGCAATGGGTACGGTACAAAAGACCAACTTTGCGGTCTTTTTTAACTATTTGTAATCAAGCTTAATTGCAGCTAAATTGACCACAGCGTGTTCGTTATTTAATTTCTTGCCATGTATTTACAGCAGCCGGGTTGCAGTTTACCATATACCTTAGCAGATAGCTGGTAGCTTATAAAACGTTTTTGACAAACATGCACGGACTGTTTGGCTAGTAACATAACTTAGCGAGTACATCATCTCTTCTGCGCACAAAACTGACTTCAACAATTTTCGCAAAAAAGTTTCACATAAAACATTGGCCTTGCATACGGTCGGCGCGCGGGAAATTTGAGTTGACCAATCAGGATTGAGCAGGCGGGAAAAAATTTACTGTCCTGACGTCAATGTAAGTTTACAGGAAAGGCATTGAAGCCAGCCAACTTTTGTCGCTGGAGACGGCACTAAATATTCACGAAAAGGGAATTTACAATTGTCAAAACCCTATCAGTTCTTAAAATGTGAAAAATATGAAGAAGTTTGTGTCTCCAAGCTTCTAATTTGGCGCCAAATCTGAGTCGCCGGCGTCCCGCATAGCAACTCGCTCGTAGTTCGTCGAGTGTCGCCAGGTAGGGTAATAGTTGTCTTATTTTGAACAAAATATCCTGTTTCTCGTCAAACTAAACCCGGAATTCTCGAGTTAAGTATTAGAAGAAACCAAAGCAACTTTAGCATTGTCTCTATTTTTGTTACCTGCGAAGAAAAAGGCTATTATCGTGTCGTTTCGGTAGGACAGCTAAGTTTTGACTGCCGCTCGTACTGCGGGCTCAGCCGCCGTATGCAACGTGGATTGATAAAATAAAAAAAAATATCTCGTTCGGTAGCGAACGCCTGACTAAACGTCGTATCTGTAGGGAAGTAATGTAGTGTGATAAGCATTTGCATAAACGTTATCATTGCTGGTATGAAAAACCTGTCAGTTAAATTGTCAGCTCTCTTGATCAAGCTAATGACTAGGATTTTATCATTTTGATGATGTTAGAAAACAACACCTTCAATCGGGTTGCTAAACAGCAGTGCACATGTACGAATAGCTCACCTATTTTTAAGAATGATACAGTGAAGAACTTGACTGCGTTACTGTTTTTCTAGGAGTTAAATTTTTTAGGATTTTGCATTTGGTTTCTCTCCATCATCTAACATAAATGCAAAACGTATTGGTATTGCAATTGCCCTGGTACTGAGATTATTTGCTGCTTGGTACTTATTCTTATTTTCCTCTGATGTTATTCACGGTCTATGTTTCGCGCATTGTCTTCAGTTCTTATATAATTTTTTGATCAACTGACCCCTGTCTTACCGTCAGGGGACTGTAAATTTCTAAATGTCTTTTTCAGATCCACTATTATTCGAAAGTGATCACGAGCGACCGAAACTTTTAAATTTGTTCTACTATGCCTAAGCCAATTTGTCGTTATCGGTTTTTTTTGCGACTATTTCACAATTCCTTTCGGTTGCTTTGCATAATAACACTTCAATCCCACACACCTTCACGTCCAACTTGAACAACATTAACCCATTTTTTTCTGCGGCTTTAGTAATTCATTCTGATTTTGTTCTATATATTTGTTCCGGATATTGCTGGAGCATCAATTTTGTAGTTATGCCCTTGCAGCAAAGATGAAATGATAAGAATACAGTTTGTGTCAAACTCTCATACCAATATTAACCGATTCTATTTGCTGCTTTAATAATTAATATGTCAGGTCTATATTTGTACCGGATATTGCAGAGTCGTCAATTTTGTAGCCATGCCCTTGCAGCGAACTGAAAAGATAAGAGTACAGTTTGTGTCAAACTCTTATCGCATGAGAGGTATATCACTCACTTTTGAATGATACACCGGGCAATATCAGCGATACAAATCCATAAAATATACACAAAATATTGGTAACAATATTCAGAAGACTGCGATGAAACTGTGTTTCATGACAAGGCCTTTGTCACTGCTCCAAGGCTGTGAAGATAAAAACTAATCTCCTAAGTGGTATATTGGATATCCCTCCCTAAATATATAAAAATAGTTACTAATAATGTTCTTTTATATTGAAGCAGAAGCATGCTTCTGATTGAAATCATTGAGAATCTCCTCACGTACAAGTGGCGACGAGCTTTCTGAGCCGATGGTAACATTACAAAAACACAAAATTTGCAATTGAAGATGAAAAGCCCCCGGCCTTTATACTGTCCGCACTTTTGTCACCTAGACGCATTAATGATTTAAACATGATTACCGAAAAGGTAATTCACGCTTTTAACATGGAAATTGAATTTTTTTTTTTAACGTGACGCCACTTTGTTAGTTGTATGTCTTTCGTCAATTCACTGAAATCGTCATGTCACATTTCAATAAATTGCACCGAGGAAATTATCATTTAGCTGTAAAATGAAAGTTTGCAATAATATTTTGATACTTTCTGTGTAAACAATTACAATGTCACGTTCACGCATTTTCGTGCGTTTTCCCACGAATCCGACCTTCTAAGCAACTTTCGTTTCTTTCATCGAAGTTTAGGCCCCCGCGTTCACACTACGCCGGAGGAATTTGAAAATGGAGGTTTCACTCTGAAAACGCATCAAATGGTTTCGGTTCACACTACACCGGAAAAAATTGAAACCGCCACAATCACCGCTCATTTTCGATTTGTGTTTGAGCTAAACTAGGTCAGGGAGCAGCGCATGATCGGTGAGCTTTAGATTGGACTACGAATATGAGATTGAGTACGAGTACGATTTTCGAATTTCAAACCAGTGGCGTTTGCAGAGTCTTCGCTCTTCATGTTGGTTTTATGTAGAATGAGTAGCTCATGGGATGAAATGGGTATGTGTTGTGATAATGTGAAGACTGAAAAAGTCGTAGGCGTACTCAATCTCGTACTCGTAGTCCAATCTAAAGCCGCCTAATTATCGTGAAGACATCGTTTTTGAAAAGCTCTGATTTCAAATATTTTCTGTCCACACTAAAACGAAAAGCCGGCGTTTTCAAATTCGTCCTGTTTGAAGAGCGTTTTCTGAAAGGTCAGTTTTTGTGACGGATTAGTGTGGACGGTACACCCAACCGCAGAAATAAAGCTGCGTTTTCAGATTCCTCCCGGGCGTAGCGTAGAAGCACGCGAGTAAACTGATTCCCCGTTAATTTGCGTCTAATGCGCGTGCCCAAGAAGACACTAAGTCATCAAAAAAATTCTGAAAACAGCTGAGTTGTGAGGCTAAGCATGTCTGAAAATGAGCCCTGAAGCTAGTTAGTGCTTAAATTAGAACTTGCAATTTGAATGACCTTTACCTTGCGTCTCGGTAAGATCGTAAACGCTATTAGATCTTTGTAACATGACACAATGAACATCCTTGAAAAGCAAGGAACAAGGAATGTCATATTACCGCCAGCGTTTTATGTGGGAGGTACGGTGAGGGGAAAGAAAGAGAATTCAATATCACACTTAGAGAAAAAAGCCTTTTTGTAAGTCGTACAAAACTCCGTATTTAATGGATGATTTTATTAAAACCACTGTAATCTTATCTCTCAATAATGTATCGTGTTCCTCAAACTTAAGGCGGGTTTTACCTGAAGGAGTGAAATTTGCAGAAATTTTAATAGGGAATTGTCCAGATTAAAATGGGTTAGAAACACTACCAGACAGTTGACCCTCCCCCCCCCCCCCCCCAAAAAAAAAAAAAGGAAGAGAGAGAGAGAGAGCCCCAGACTGTTTGGCGTCAATCTATTAATTCTTCACTTCAAATTTCAATTTTCCAAATCCATCAAATCTTCAACATTTCATCTTTCCCTCAGTTTAACCCATCCTTTAAGAAAAAACTTTTTTTTCCCAAAATGTCCAAAAATCACCTAAAAACTGAATTTACATTTAAATAAAAGGATTTGGCGTTGCTTGAAACGTGAACGAGATATTGGCAGAGAGGCCATGTTAATGCACCGGTCAAAGTAAACCCCGAGACCCCCCCATCCCGGGATATAGGTGGGGATTAGATAAAATAGCGTGCAAAACGCGACAAATGCCCCAACATGCGGGGCAGGAAATAGCAGAAAATGGCCCACCCCTTGAGCAACTGAAGATGTTCCTGATGAGTTTGTAGTTGAATAATTCACAAGGCAGCAGAATTAAATTTTAAATTAAATTTTAAGAATGCCAGTTTCAGAGATTCCAGCCCTATCAACTAAAAATAAGACGGTTTTAGGCCCAGTATAACTGTGCCCATGATCACCGCAGTCGTGAGCCCCAAGGGGAACTGGGGCCATGCTGCCCCGGGAAAAAAAAATAAGATATGTGCCTCTAAGATTCCATTTCGTGCATCTTGAGATCAAAGTCAATGGAAAATAGTGGAGTTTTTTTCTTATACTTTCTCATTGAATAAACATAAGATCAACGGAGAAATCGAGCGTCACGAGAGCATGCCACAAATGATCGAATGCAAACCTTGCACAAAGTCGAGGTTATACAGTGCATTTCCGCATCCAAAACGACCGCAGTCTTATGCCAGGATACCAAAAGAGAAAACTGGCTGAGAAGCCAGAAAAAAAAAACAGCTCAAAACGGCAAAGAATCGTGCTACAGACTGGTTAAACAAAGAAAACAGGAAGAGTTTCAAAAATTAAGCGAAAACGGGAGGCGGAAATATCCTCCAAAAACGGGAAGTTTACGGCCAAAACGGGAGAGTTAAAATCTCTGCAGTTTATTTAAGGACAATTTTAGTCATAACATTCCATAAGTTACATCAGCAGCATTC
>JAHPZR010055313.1:0-12500 GCA_019787425.1 Platygyra sinensis | reverse complement strand
ACGTTGGAGCGCAGGCGAGAATTGAAGCACAATTCCCGCCGGATCACTTTGCTCTTCATCGCTCGCGTGCGCGACTCTAAGGTGAGCCTGCTCGCAGGCTATCGCTATCTGTGCTAACCCGGTTTTCAAAAATCCAGGCATACATAATTCAGACGGGTGTTGCTTTGGCTGAGCTCTGTTTGCCGGGTAATAAAACTCAACACCCCCGAGTGGGATATGTTGGCCACATGTGTGACCGTTTATTTTGATAGCAAGCTTAGAAAGCTTAAATTACAAACATACCAACGTATTAGCCCAGCAAAAGTGAGGGAGAAACTGCCAGATAATGTAGAAAATAGAGGAAATGGGATGTGGAGCGAGGGAAAATTCTCTTCACTCGCTGAGAACGAAAGTAAAAGTATAAAAAAAAAGAACGCTGCGCAAACGAGAGAGTAGACCGCATACAGCGATATCTATATCCCGGATGACAGACCCCCCAACCAAGTACTGGGTCTAGTTACGTCACAAACTACATAAAATCATTTATTTTGGTAAAATAAATTCCCTTTTTTACATTATTAAAAAAAGATTGTTGACCGCAGAATGTTGCGCCCGTTTGGCCACCACCCAGTTGCGACATGGTGGTTGTCGTTTGTTCAAGTTCGAAAATGGTCAAAGTTTTCATGTAACATTTGTGAATGCCAGGTGCGTGCAACATGGCTGTGCCAGGGCATGCGTACTAGATCCACTTGCAACACGTGGCAACACGGTGGCCAAACTCGCGCGACATGTTGCGTCCATATGCCGGTTGCGTCGAATCGAAATGTTGTGATTGTTTGGCCGAGGCTTTAAATGCTGCGAGGTGAGCCAATGATGTGGCGTTGAAGCGCTGCGATCGTTTGGCCAGGGCTTAAAAACAAGTTAAGGCTCAACTGAAACCAAGATGATGGACATATATGATTCGAACACTGAAACACAGTTTTGACTTGATTCGAGAATCGGCGGAATAATTTTAACTTCGCGGCAAAATTCATTGGCCATTAGGGTGGAATGATCCAATAGGAATTCGTTTCAGTTGAAATCTTTTTTAGACAAAATAGGTATGGAAGGAAATGTAGACATTCCAAAAGAAAACAATGTCAGGGAAGGACAGATGTTAATGGCGTTTTAATAAATTCGTTTCAGATAAATAGCTTATAAGCAGTTCTTGAACATCTCGGTATGAGAAAAACAAAGTAAATGACCTCAGGATTGAGGGTGTTTTGCCGCCACTAAATATAGCAAATGAGTTTACATTCTAAAAACAGAGCAATTATTTTGTTTACTTGCGAAGTTCTATTTTTTTTTCAGTCGAAAAAAAAAAAAAAAATCGAAATTTGTTGTAAGGTTGCGAACTGCTTTCATTTTACTTTAGATTACTAATCATCAAAATATGAAGATGAGACCTGAAAGCAGTCGTGGCATGTTCGGAAAAAAGGTTTTCCTAAAACACGTGTTGTTCATGCAAGAATCCGTGCAAGAATCACATCAACATGTTTGTCACTGATATACCTCAGCGTGATTAAAACAATTGTTCAAAGTAATCCACTGGGCAAGTAACTGTTAACATGAAATTCAGGCCTTTTTCCTTGTGCCAACATTTTAAAGTCACACTTTCTCTACCAGTTTTCAGAAAGATTCTTTCCATATAAAGTTAATTAGTTCTAAAAAGTTATTCTAAATATAACAACATTTGCATTAGTTTACAGTATGTTTTTCAGTAGTATATTGATATTTAAATTATTTACTATACATGTATTTTGATATTTATGTAAGCATTTCTGTAGCTCTCGTTTTTGCAGTTTTTCACATCAGTTGCACTAAGGTTGTTTTTTAACAAGGAAAATACGCGCAGTAAATTTATTTTCTACGTTTTCACAAAAACATTTACTGTGTTCTATTTTGCACTGTGCTATTGCTTTGCGAGCAAGCTGTTGCCAAACTTTATGCATGTGTTACATGAGTTTTATTTTCCATGAAATTTCAATCACTGTCTTCATTCGAGAATCGGCAAATGAATAATAATTCTACAATCAAAACAGAGCAGGAAGAGGTTCGAAATGGATACAATCACATCTTACGAGTTCCCAAAAAATCACCAGCCTTCCACATTCACATGCCACCTGTCAATTGTCGTTATTCGAGGGAGGTAAATTAGGCGCAAAAGGAACTTGTTTTGGAGTTGAGAAAATCCAGTATGAAATGTGGATTGAGAGCCAATATTTATGAATATGAAACAGTAACAAAACTTGAAATTTTTTTAAAAACATTTCAGTGTTTTGTTTTTGAATAGCGCTATGCACATACCACCTTCAATAAAGGCATTAAAAAAGATTTACCTTCAGTAAATGAAGTTTGCTATTTTTCTGTAACTCTGGTAAGCTTGCAGAGATGAACTTCCTTTGTATCAGTCTTCTATATTTCCCTTTAAAAACTGAAGATTACAAAAACATCTAGACTAAAACATCGTAAAACCGTATTAGCTTTTTGGGAGGCACATCACCTCATAGCTTAATATATTGTAGTCTCGAAGTTCTGAGCTTTTAACAACGCTTATGATGGCGACATAGAAACTGAACTAATCAGCAGCTGATTTAATTTGGAAAAGTTTGTTACGATATCATGAAGCAAGAGTTTTTGATCCATTTTTAAAACATTTTGGTGTTCATATTTTTTGGAATATTAAGAACTCCATAACTCACTTGCTATGATACTTCAATGGCTGGCCCACTTGTAATTGAATAAGTGGTTTCGCCCAGAAATGCAATGCAACACTATTTTATTTGCCCTGGGCGCTTCAAGAAATTTTGTACAGACCAAACTTTGTAATATACTTAAGAGTTTCGAGGCAAAGCAGAAAAATCTGAATTTGTTCTACAAAGTGAGCGTGGGTGGGTTGACGATGTTCAGTATGATCTGATCGTGTGTTCGTTCGTATGTTGTCCCCACACGAGTCACATGTACTTTAATTACTTTCACGTGCCTGCATTGTAATTCATTGATCATCAGATGTAACACCCTGTTTTATAATAACCGGTGCTTATCTCTGGGAAATAAAGACCCATTTTTACTTTTTACCAATTCCTTTCCACTCACGTTTTCCTTTGCCTTGTGCCCAAATGTGTGCTTCCACTGTTGAGTGCGCGAAATATGCCCAAAAAAGAGAAAAAACGCTACATGCACAGGCTGTCTCCGGACAACATTAAGTTTAATTTATTTGAAGAAGGCGTCTTTTTCAGCGTCCTCACGTATTTTGATAGTTATGTAACCACATCCGTGTAACTCACGTTTTTGTAATTTTTCAAATTTTGCAAAAGCGTATGTTTTGCCAGCTTACCGCGTTGTTCAGTTAATTTCTTTCACAAAAACGCTTACATTGCATTTCCCCTTCGCTTTTCCTTATGTAATACTTCTATCAGGCTATGTCCGTGATTTCGCAATTTTTTCAGAACTGTTTCATTTGTCTGATGACTAATATATCAGTAAAAAAATTCGTAATTATTCGTCAAATTGTCCAAGTGTCTCTGCATGCGACCGCTTCTTTGCGTAGTTAAATTTTATTTCGACTCAAATTAGACATTTTGTGTTGTTCCTTTGTTCAAGGAAAAAAAAGAAAAGAAGCCAAAAATACCTGGCAACAGTACAAGCATGCAAAATTTCCTAAGGCCTCCTAATAACTCATGCTTTCAGATTGAATTGCGGTTATTGCCAGATGATGCAAATTAACCAATACGAATTCGTGTTATTTTGGAACACCTGCTCACTCACGAGAAATGGATTAGGATGTTGCTGGGTTATTAAAATTCAAAACAGCGCCCAGAGCAGCTTCCGAGCTTTTTACCTCAGAGGTTTTGCGCGACAGTTCAATATAAGTCGACCGTGGGAAAAATACGATGGAAGAAATTTTAAAGCTGAATAAACACGAAAGACCAATGACATTGACAACTGCAGTCAGTAGAAGAAATAATAAAACGTATTAGTTTCATAAATTATAAAGTTAAACGAAAACTCTCCCTGCGGTAAGATCACGAACGGTCGTGAAATTATTTTGGTAACTAATTACAAAAGTGGGCAAAAAGGCAAGCTCTGGATAAATGTTATCAATTTAGCCCTAGTTTGCTACTAAAGATACTACTAAAGAAAGTCTCATTGTCGTGGGTTTCAATTATTTGTCAGTTTCAACAGGGTTATGAAAACACACCCCTGATTGCCGCACTACGCAGGTTTAGTGCGACAGAATGGACTAGAAGTCGTAGAACGTTCCCGATGCTTTCTACGTGTGGCGCGTGACCTAAACAGCACTCGGAAGTAAAATGCAAATCAAACTGGGGTTTGTTACATAATAAGCACAGAATCCCTGCGGCTCGCCACACTAAAATACCGGTTAACGCAATTGAAGTATATCAGTCTGAGGAACTTACCGAGTGGGTTCAGAACTCGCAGCACTCGCTCGACACAACTTGTACCTTAGTTACTACTCTGTGCAACTTTGAAGACTGAACAATGGCTCAACTGAGAACGCTTACAAAATCAGTGAGTTGTGATCACGTCTCATCTTTTGATGAGAATTCTGTGAGGAGAGTACGATGGTCGATGGATTTAGAGGAAATTCATTACTTCACGCCACCTAAACCTCGGCGAAAAAGCATCACGGAAAGACTGCGCGAGTTTAAGGACAAAGCGAATGATTTCGCTGACAGGACATTTCGACAAAATGGACATTACAGGTGCAACTCTCGGTTTGAATCAATTTTTAGAAGAGGATACTCGTCTGACAACGAAATTGACTTAAATCGGCAGTGGGATGAACTTTTTGAGCTTTACAAGGAACGTGTCATGCAGAATAACTAGATGAAGTCTACGATTGAAGACGAGGCTACTTTGAGGGTTTTAAAGAGGTGCATTATTTCATGAAGCTTAAACTGACCGCTTATGCTGCAGGCAATGTTAGAAATTGTGTTGCTAGATGGGCCAAGACCCCTAGGTGAGAATTACCGAACAATGCTTATTGTTTCGCTCGAACATGGTGCTACTCGCTCCACCGAATTCATGAATAACAACGACAAGCTAGGAATAGCGAGAAAAGAAGAACTAAAACAAATGCTTTGTGAAGAAAATCCTTAAAAATAATGCGTGTGAACGTTTAATATCGAAGACCGAGGATAATGACAAATGACTTTGTTACAGGCCTCCGACAAAACACAAACTGTGCAGTTTTAGAAACGTGTGCGAATAAAGTTTAAAGCGTGAGTGAAGGTTTTTTTAGAGCCTGAAAATATTATGACGAGCAGAGTCGGCGGAACTTTGTAACTTAAAATAGAATGCAATTAAATCACTGAGGTGGGCAATTGGTAGCTGAGAGAGCTCATATCAAGCGAAGTATGATGAATGATATTGATGTCAAGAGCTAGCCGCTAACCAGCGTAAAGGGTGCCGAATACGATATATGGAATCCTAAATTGTCAATTTTATATCAAATGTGTACTTAACGAAACATCAAACAATGTCGGTGTGAAAAATAAATAAACGAAAGATCATTGTAAGAGGCTGTATGTGTTAGTTGGTTTAAGAAGCACTTTGTCTAGCCTTCACGCATGCAAATATATATTGAAAGTTTATCAATGAATAATATTACGGAAATTAAACGAAATATTAAACGAAATTCATTATTAATTCTCTATAGCTGCAAACCGATTTTGTGAGGCTTGCGTTCGCATTTATCCTAGCTCGTCTTTACATTTACTTAAAATGAATCAAGAATATTCTTTCTGCTGCAAACCTGTCTGACTTCGCAATTACAGGAAAGTTATTTTTCTTTATCAGAGGTCACCTTTTTTGTGTATTTACCTTTCAGTTTCGGTAAGTCGACAGTAATTGGTAACCCTTCTTTAGCATGTATAAATAGCATACAGCTCTTGGTGCATTTTAAACTTATATTTTGGAGTTATTGACCTTAATTTGTTATTCAACTTCCTAAAATAGAATGTTTTCAACATAGAGTACTTATCTTTGTTGACATTTCTGATCATTTTTTTGGGCACGTTTTCTTTCTCTTATTCAAAACCACACACTCAAGACACAAAAAATTCATCAAAATGCAACGCATTTTTTAAACATAAAAATTTGCGCGCATAGAGTAATTCAATGGTAGGAGCGTTTAACGAGCTTATCTGACGTCTTGTGTCAAAAATTAAATTACCATTCAAAAATAGGAACAATCACTGTACGTGTTTTGGATCTTAGTTTTGGTGCGTGGTAGTACGAAGTTCAAAAACGCAAGGCCATGCATGATGAAATTCTCTTTCGTCAGCATAGATCCAAGATGTAACGTGGAAAAATATATCAGGACAGAAATTTCGTACAACTTAAAAGAAAGCTCAAAAATCAGTTGCTTAATAAAACAGCTGATACATACATCGAAAACAACTAAAGAAATAAATATTTATAGATTCTTGTTAGTATAGTGTTGCTATTTTTAACAAACTAGCATTATTAATTAATGCGTGTTTCTTTAAGAAAATCCCAGATTGGATTCTAAAATCCGAAAGAATCCGAAAATGGATTTTGCGTTTTTTTTTTTTACTGGGCAGATCAATCCAAGATCTCTCGGATCATGGTGGGTCAAAGGAACCAAAGAATCCACTCTGGAAGTGGATTCTTCGGTTCCTTTGACGCACCATGATCCGAAAGATCTTGCATGGATCTTTCCCCAGCTCATTTATATCACGTATAGTGGTGATTCTATACAACAACAGAATAAAAGAAATATGTTCCGTATCTTTTTTTGTCAACAAAATGCAACACGCATTCCTTTTTTGAAATAACATCTTCGTATACATCTTCGTCATCAAAGTTAATTGTCCTTTCTCTGTTTATAATTAGAGTAATTACCTATGCTAACACATTGATTTAAAACTTTAAACTTAATTATTTTCATATACGTAGGTAGAGACACGTTCTAGGAACATCTCATCGTTCTACACCGTTTATTTCAATAGTCGAACAGCGAGAGTCACATTCAGACTGCGATACAGACTTATTTTGGCTAACTGCTGATTTCGTGCGAGTAATGTTTTAAACGCTCAGTAATTGTAGTTAACGCAGAAACAAAGAATTAAGATTCTATTTTTATATATTCATTTTGTTGTTATGATATTCATCGCCAGTCTACAACATTCTTACTGCCCAAATGGGAAATGTTTGGTGATTAAACACGATCACACATTGTTTGCTGACCAACCTTTTTTCAGTTTGAGACCTTGTTTGATCGTGTTTGTGTCGAATCGTGCTTGCTTGCATGAATGACTTTTCCTGTTGCGCCCAGAGACACCTATTTCACTGTTCTTAATGCTGCCTGTGAGCGAGACCCCGCAATTCATGACGACAATCTTTAATGGAGTTTCGATAGAACGGCGTCGTTTGCTCGCTAAATCATTTAGAACACAACACGAGCGGCGTTCTCGACCCAGTTCCTTATATGGGTAATTTTTCCTGTTCGTCAAATATTGTTGATACCTTTTGTCCTCTCTGTACAACATCAGTATGTTTGGTCTGAATTTTGTTTGACAGACAGAGACAAACTGGAAAAATATATACAAAACGAGAATACAAATATTAAGCAATCGTGAAATGTGAAGTGCTACAATACCGATACGCGCTGTGGACGATAAATGTACCTTATCTACCAAACGTAGGTGCCATACTGGGAGAATATCACTTCGAGGCTTGACAGTATGGGCCCAGCATAGTGAAACTGAGCGAAGTCGTTACAAAAAAGACAATACAAGGGGCCATTGTTTAGTTATGTAATTATGTTCCCGGACAAGCTTGGATAGTTAAAGCCCTGAAAATCTTAACAAAAACCTTGACTGAGGAGACAGTAAACTTCGAATTAAAGTGTGCAATTCTTTTTGAGCCTGATCAAGTCTGATGCCTAAAACTCATTAAAATACGCACGAAGGAAGAGCAACGGTTGCCGGAAAAATTATTTTGCGTGTAAGCTGTTGTTTTTGAAAAGTAAGCCTGTAAACAATTCAATTAAACAAGAACACCAACAACAAGACTGGTCTCTCTGAATTTTTTGGGACAGTGCCTGAGGGGTTTATTAACGTTTAACGAAAACAGGTTTGGACTTGTTTATACCGGAACATTTGCCTTTTGATGGTCAAACCAGGTGGTCAAACTCATCCTCACCGCTGGTCAATTTGCCCGGTGTCCCGCCTTCATGAAACTCTTGCTCGTCCCAACGCTCTACCGGTAATAGAGCAATGTGATTGGTTGATTTTAGTTTCTGGTCTTCTGCAAAAAGAGCTTTGTCGCGTAACGAAAAAGATTTACTTTCGATATTATTTCAACAAATACGCAGGAAAACTGACAAAAATAACGAGTATTTGTGCTGAAACGACGTAGTTATCACATTTACCTAGCATTTGCTCCGGATAAGCAAATAACTCTTTGCAAACCTCAAGAATTCTTCAGAGAATAAGAGGGCAAATCAAAGTGAAACAGAGACCAGCAGTGACACTTTGTATCTTCCTGAAGTAAAAGTTATTTTTTCTCTATTTCCTTTTCCTCAAGAGTTGGCTCTTTTTTTAAGGCGTGCTGCCCAACATTAACCAACGAGTGTTTGTAGTGTGTCAGTGTTTTGGGATAACCTAGCTCGGCCCTGGTTTGTAAGGCCCGTTTACGCTGGCAATTTATGTCGCGGCAACTTGATGCAATTTTTGTCGTGCATAAGTTGCAACTTCAAAATCGCACGTGTAAACCAGGTGCGATTTTCAGTGTGATTTGTCGCCGCGATATCGCAGAGGTTTCGAGCACGGTTTGAAACATAATGGAACTTTAGCGCGACAAAAATTGCATCGAGCGGGCCTTTAGTTAGCCTCCCACGCAGACGTTCTTAGGCTTGTCACGCGTTGCTGCCTAAGAACATCTGCGTAGGAGGCTAGCCTTTAGTATGCATATAACTGAAATTTCTCTTCTCGGAAGTTGTTCTCTGTTCCACCACGGGAGCGTATGTTTGCCGATCATTGCAACTTTAGTGACATGCTGATCAGTTTACTGGCCAGACTTATAACTACTTGATGACGACGATGATGATGTTGACGACGATAATGATGACGATGACGATGATGACGACGATGATGACGCCTATGTTGTCGCAACCGTACTCGAGTGACATTCGCGCTTTTCCTGAATTTTACTGTTTTATCTTTATCCTTTCCGGAGTTCACAGAAACTAGAAACTGGGATTGAGCTTTTCCTAGTCTTCTACTCGCAATTTTTGTTAAAAATAACCTTGATACTGTACATCAAATTTCACGTGCGGTGTAACGTGAAAGGGGGTTGAGATCTTACATAATAAAATTCAGTTAGTTTTATCGAATTTTGCTTACTGTCATGTTTTATCAGTATTCTGTCTTGAAGTGCCATATTCCCAATCTTGCATGCTTGAGCGTAATTTCATCATCAGTCTTCCAAATATAATACGAGTTCGTGCTCTTATAGGTGTTAAATCACAAGGGTTTTGATTTGTCTGCGCGACCAGTAGATGTGAAAATAAATGACGGCAATTAACGAGAAAATCTATCATTTTTTGACATCACGGAGAGAAAATCATAGCAGTATTATTCTTTACGACACGAATTCTGAGCCAGGAGGAAGATTCTAATAATGTTATGATGAAAGTACTTAAAACAATTCTGGTGTGAGAAAAAACTCACGAGTCACGAAGGTCCGTGTTAGTTCCAGAACGTAGAACGCAATCTGGATTTCGCCAAGTGAAGAGGAAATTTCTAGATGTATTTTCCTCAATTTACCAAAATCTGTTCAAATTTCATTTTTTCTTTCTAGAAATAAGAAAGTACTAGTCCCCACAATCAGTGTATATGGTGTGATTTATGGAAAATTCACGAAGTCTCAGGAAACAGGTTTTCATAACTTTCAAATAATTGCAGCTGATTGCCTTTTAATTCAAAGCTGAGTCGCATATTCATGTTTATATAATTTCAAATGAGCCAATGAGAAGCAAAACAAGAGGATGCTGCACTTCAGCAGGGTTAAATGTGATCTTATCTCGACCAATGAAATTGCTCCATTTTTGATATCACTTAAAGTAGCTTTTAAAACTCAATGGAAAAGATTTCATTGAGATCTGTTCTGTTATGAAAAGAGTTACATGTTATCAATGCACTAAGTATCAAAGAGAGAAAAAAAAAAGAATATATTAAGTCATGAAAAAATGCAGCTTACGAAACAAAGCAGTAAACCTGAATTTGAATCACGTTTGTCGATGATAAAGTTGATTTTTCAGACGAACATTCAGGTAGACTCATATATTTTTAAACAGCAGTCGTAAACAAAGAAGCTCCACCAACACAGTTTTAACATCTGTGTAAAATCGTTAAATGAATACGTCATCGATGAATGAAAACCTTGTATGCGCGTTATCACGCGTTAACACGGTCACGAGATTTTTCCCGGCTGTCACATCACGTGAAATATTTTTGTTCCTCAGTTCACCCACGAATTGCACGCTCACGTAAAATCGCTGGCTTCTAGAAGATTGCATGCGTACGTGATATTCCAGAGTCAACGGTCAATAAAAGTTGAAGTCAACCAACGTCTCATGTAGTATTGATTCAGACGACGAACAGATAACACGAAAAAAGAGTCGTCTTTTAACAAAATTGTGTCAATCATATTATGATGAAACACTCAATATTGACTCAGTTGAAAAGGAGAAAGTCAACAAAATCCGACAAAACCAAGAAAAAAGTTCACTGGTGTAAACAACTGGAAGTAATTCACGTCTACACTCCAGACTCCGAAAACAACGTTCAAGACGAGTTAACGTTTACGTCAAGCCAATTTTTCCCATCCGAACCGCATGAACTGCCAAGAGAATCACAGGCAATGAAAACAACGGGTCACGCAGCTTGCGAAATACAGCGTGAACTAGAAAAACTGTCCATAGAGAATGAACTGACGCGCTTTACAGTCAACAACAGACCCGTCTGGAAAAAAGTTGCTGATGCTGAAAATTCATCTGTTGGAGAGGACTGGGTTTAATGAAGGCACTGAGAGAAGAGAAGGGTCACAAAGTGTCACAATTAATGTTAGAGCTGGCAGAGGCTACAATCATGCAAGGAAGAACGTAATACGAGGTTAACCACAGCTACGGACAGAGGCGGTTCAGTGTATCATGTATGGACAACCCCGCGGCGAAACTCTCATCTCGTTGAATACAAAATACGAATAATGAAGAAATAGTCCTATGTGCGATTGCGTCACATGCTCAAAATTCGCCACCACGCCTCGTTTGCGCGACCTTTTCTCAAACTTTCGTTGCCTTACTGTTGTTTTCACATCAGGATCTTTCTCATCGTCACTTCTTTGGGAACTGGTTCATGACAAAATTTACATTTTGTATTATCAAGCCGACGCTTGGTCGTGATTTTTGCCAATCTGATGTCATCACACATAAGAGCTATTCCGATAAGAACCTTTTCAGAAGTTTCTTACACAGCGCATCCCATAATTTAATTGATTTTCTTTCTTCGTGCGCATTTGAAAAAAAAAAAAGCAAAACTGATACAAAATCCCGTGTTGTACATCACAAACGCGGTGTGATTTAATATTTATTTAACGTAACAAAGGTAGATATTTTTTGTTTTATATGTTTCGTGCAACTAAAGACAGTTTTGTAACCGCGAACATATTGAAAAAATTAAGATGATAATCTAACTTGCAGTACTTTGCGTGACAATTGTCTATACTCTGTTGAATGTATTACTATTTTGAGAATCAAAAGTAGACATGCACCTCGCTATGTTTGATACATTGTGATATCGGTGATGTTGCGTGATATCGGAGTTCACGTCAATTGTTAGAACCTAAAAAAACATTAAAGAGACTTTATTTCACGAGCGTTGACGTTAATTACTGGTGGCACAACTCAACAAACTAAAATAAGAATTTGCACCCCAATATATACTATAGCAAGAGAGGGACTGCAATCAGAAAAAGATTTATTGAATGATAAAATGGTCCTTTAATTTATTTTCCGCGAACATGTTTCCCTTTCTATTCCATTCTCATGACAAATGCTTCCCGGCAGATATGAAGAGATTAAATTGAACTCAGTATTCTTTTATATTACGAAATTTTTTCCACGTGGAATGGAATGGGTATAATGCGTTGTTGACGTTGTTACGTAAACAGCTTCGACCTATGTGGCATGACTTTCAGAAGGCAGAAACAAATTCACAGTTTAATGTCAACCAAAGCGCGTTTTTGTTTGCAAATAGACACATGGGCGTAGCCAGGATTTTTCAAAGGGGTGGGTCACACTGACTCATACAGAGGGTACTCATCAGATTGTCACCTGAATATTGTAGGTTGTTTGCTTACAAAAAGGCTTACAAAGGGGGGTCACGGGCACCCCAAGACCCCCCCCCCTGGCTACGCCCTTGGATAGATAT
>JAHPZR010055312.1:0-39305 GCA_019787425.1 Platygyra sinensis | reverse complement strand
GCTTAGGGCTACGGCTTGAAACTAGGGTTACCGCTTAAAACTAGGGTTACCGCTTGAAACTAGGGTTACGGAACAAGGTTAGGCTTAGAGTTAACGCTTAGGGCTACCGCTTGAAACTAGGGTTACCGCTTGAAATAGGGTTACCGCTTGAAAACTAGGGTTACGGAACAAGGTTAGGCTTAGAGTTAACGTTTAGTGTTACCGCTTGAAACTAGGGTTAGCGTTGAAGGGTGAGGGTTATTGCCGAGGGTTAGCGCTAGCGCTTCATTGTTAGGGTTAGCGCTTCGGATAACGTTAGAGTTAAGGTCAGGACGCGTTAGGGTTAGTGCAGTGTTAGGCCAAGGAGAACAATCAAGATGTAACCTTAAAAATGTTGATTTCAGGTTTTTAAAACCTTTAAAATTGTGATTTCATGTTATCACGCGACCGCAAAGACGTTAATTTCACTCAAATTACAGCCAGTTCACTTTACGCGATTTCGCGTTAAGGCATGACGGCAAGGATGTTGATTTCACTTCAAATCCAGCAAGCTGTTCATTTCACCCAGCACGTAAACTCGAAAACGTCGATTTCGGGCCTAAATAGGTTAAAATGTTGATTTCACTTTAAAGCGTCACAGCAACTATCTCTATTTCATTTTAACTGCCTGCAACGTATAAGCTTAAAAATGTAGGGCTGACAGATTAACAGATTAACCCTTCTGTGCAACGTACAGGTCTCTCTCCTTACATCTGCCTGGCCCCTGATCCCAGAAGTTTAAAACACTACAAATCATGCCGATTTGAAGTAAAATCAACGCAACCTGGATCACAGATCTATGTTTTGAATCAATCGATCGCTTCTTGTTGGCCATTATTATGTTGGAATAAAAAAGGAAAAAAACACGCTCTGTAATTAGTTAAATATTATTGTGATTTACGGAGTCTTGTCTTGTCTTGTCTTGTCTTGGCTTGTCTTGCCGAACGTGATCGAAATGCATGCGGGAAGGTTCTGTTACACCTCGTGCGCGGGTAAACATGGAGGATGATGCAAGAAAAATTTTATAAGTCTAAAAGCAGTTCTCATTTTCCAAACTTTGAAGCTAGCAACGCTTGGCAAATGGGCCACAACTCACGACAGGGTTTTATTCTTGGGCAAGAACTGCTCTTGGACTTTGCTGCCTGGATCGACCTGACTTCGAACGCTGATAACTGACTTGCCGCTGATATCAGTTGCGTTGGAAGTTACAGAACACGTTTTGCTTCTTTAAAACATGCTGGTGACTTACGGGTTATCAAGGCTTTATGATGCCTATCAACCACCAGGCAGGCTACAAGGTACTTAAAAACAATGCTTAAGATATTAGTCGAAAGAGCTGTACTGCATCATGCATCACTTCTCTTTGCTTTGACGCTCGATCGAAATTCACGTGTTGTCTCACGTCACAATAAGCTGTATAAAAAAATCTCTCCAGATTCCCGCTCTATACGCATTTTTTTAAAAATAGATATCTTCATTTTTGAAAAAAGAAAAGGAACAGAGCGAAAAAAAAAACATTGAGCGACCTCGTGTCGAACCGGTGTCACGGCAAAACAAATTCGAATCTGGCCCGTTCAGCGCCTCATCCGCTTGTGCTAACGAAGCAGTAGTAAGAGCTTAAGGTATTATAGTGAGTTGATCGCTTAGCGAAACAAAAGGTTTCTTTTGTTTTCCATTCAACAAAAGGTCCCCAGAGGATGCCCTTGGAAAAATGTGTTTTTTTTGCATACGTAATATCTCAAAAAGGAAGCAAACTTCAGGGAAAAAACATGCAGAACATTGTTTGACACACGGAAACAAAACTGCATGCGAAATTTGGAGCGTTTTCGACAAAGTTCACTTTTCAGTAAAAAACCTAACGCCCTTTTTCCACCGAAGCCTTCAATTAATGTACAATGTAGTCTGAATACTGTGCAGAGAATGACAAAGAACTGATTGAGTTGTCCAGACCGGCCATGACGACAGGGTTTTAACTCCAGGCTCCTAGATCCAGAGCTTTCAGTTCGGACCATGACCGGCCTTGAACACTTACAAAATCAGAGCTGTCAATAAGTTTTCAAGTAGACATCCCAAATTTGAAAGTGGGCTCTTGTCTACTTTTTTAGGCTTCTTGGGGAGGGTCTGAGAGCATGCGCCCCCTCAGAAAATTTTGAAATAAAGATGCTTTGAGATCCTACATGTATTTTCAGTATTTGGAACTAAAGAAGAATCAAACCTATGACAAAACTTACCATGATTGTTTTATGTTTAGAACAATTATCATTTTACTCAAAATCTCACTGATCATTAATGACAGCCTTTCATAAAAAAGATTCACCAGGTGTTCTGAAAAACATACCTCCAACATCAAGTCTAAAATTTGCTCCAAGTTTGCTCTCAGAAGCTTGGGACAAGTGTCAGCTAAGTCTATCAGACATTTTAACACTGAGTCGTCAGCACTTGCTTGAACACTCTCCCGAACAGCCTGATAGAAAAGTAAAAAAAAAAAAACGCAATTAATCTTGATTGCTAATACTTATCGTAACGGTTCCAAATAGTACCCAGACTAATGTTCATTTCCAGTGTTTTTTAAATGTGGGTAAATGTAATTTAGGCTAATATAAGACACTATCTTGCCGGCTGCAGTCTCCCACATGGTTGATGTGCAGGTTGGCTCAAGTCTCTATGCAGAGGCTCCCTGTAGGTTAACAGCTCTGCTTTGGATTTCAATTCATTCTGCATGTTTTTAACTGCCAGACTGTGCTCATAGACTTTTCTCCCAGTTCAACCTTCCCTCTTCTCGTGGCAAGTTATATAATGGTAAGTATTTTTATCTCAGTCCACTGTTTGTACAGTACGACATTCCCTGGTGTTTGCCACTCATATGTTGATTACTCCTGGCTCCACCATCCTTTCAGGCACCATTCCTCACACTCACTGTCATGTAATGTTGATGAGTTTAATGAACAGCCCACAAAACTACTTTGCTGCTTGGTAAATGTACCTTTAGTTAGTATCATCCTTAAATCGCCCCTACTGATTAAGGATCTTTAAGATTAAAAATACTATACTCTTACCTGCACTATACCGGGGACTAAATCAACAAATTGCCTCTGTTTGACTTCTTCAACTTGATCTGTAATAAAGGCAACAGATGCTCGGGCTGACATAAAACGAACCTGGAACAAAGGAGACAACAACACTATTAAAAAAACAAAGCAGGTTAATCTAGCAGGCTGATTATTACAACATACAAAGGTAGCCCTTACAGCAAGTTCATTTTCATCTAAAATTTACAATACTCAAAAAATTCTCGCTTTTTTTATGTGTGATGATGGTTGAGTGCTGATCAGAAAAATGATATAGCTTATACTGTAATGGTTTCAAGGCAACCGTCACAGAACTTGAGGGCTTGCAAAGTTGTGACTTTTCCAGAAACGAGCAAATGGAGAAAATTCAATTGGGCATCCTGGGACATTCCAACAAGACTGTTGTGTTCAGTTCCAAGTATCCACATACGTATATGAAAAATTTTGCATCCCTAACACATTAATTTTCTCCACTGTCTGCACTTATACATGTACATGTAGACCTCTTGTAGAAGTGGAAAAATGTAGTCAAATCAGGGGATTTCATTGCGTCATTGTGTAATGTTTTCTACAGCAGGCCAACTGGTTTTCATAGTTGAGAAAAAACATTTTGAGCTTAACTTCTTAACTTCTTAACATTCAGAAAAAACTGCATGTATGACTCCTTATTCAAGCCCAAGTCCTTTCAGAGCTATTTATTAAACAAAGTAACCTTTGTATTGGTTTGCATGTTTCCAGTCACCTATCTTTCAAGATAGTGGTGCAAAAGCATGCGCTCCTCCAATTAGTTGTCAGCCAACAGTATGGTGTGCCCATGGACAAACACATGGTCCGACCCTTCATGGTTTGGTATAAATGGAAGTAAAGACTCCAAATAATAACAATCTTTTATTAGGAAGCTCCATCACTAAGAGTGGTTTACAAAGAGCTCCTAATACTAGATATATAAACAAAACAGTTAAGAAAGAATAAGATTACATCACCTATCAGTTGTATGTAATGGTATACATGCATCATATTGTGTATCATATTATGGCACTTGTATCGAGATACATATCCTATCGTGATAAATTGTATTGCTGCAGCCCTACCACATAGCGGTCAATTTGCTCACTGCCTGGCCCTTAATAAAAACCCCTGTCAAGTGGAAAAACAGCAAATTGGTGGGCTTAAGTTTACCTGTTGACTAGACTGATCCTGCAGGCATTGCCACAACATCTGTTTGATAACCTGCATGTAATGCTCTTGTTGTGTTCCAAAAATTCCAGGAAAAGATCTAAAAAAACAGTGCTTCTATCAGAACTTACCACAGCCAAGATAACTGAGAAAAAGGTGTCCACTGCTTTGAAAATACACCAACCATAAAGTGACATAATGTACACCCTACAAAATCCACTACATGTATGTATTGATGTCAGACCATGTTTTTGTTGTCTGCTGTGTCCAACCAACATACATGTAGTGATTTTGTAGGGTGTACATTATGTCACTTTATGGTTGGTGTATTTTCAAAGCAGTGGACACTTTTTCTCAGTTATCTTGGCTGTGGTAAGTTCTGATAGAAGCACTGTTTTTTTAGATCTTTTCCTGGAATTGTTGGAACACAACAAGAGCATTACATGCAGGTTATCAAACAGATGTTGTGGCAATGCCTGCAGGATCATCTAGTCAACAGGTAAACTTAAGCCCACCAATTTGCTGTTTTCCACTTGACAGGGGTTTTTATTAAGGGCCAGGCAGTGAGCAAATTGACCGCTATGTGGTAGGGCTGCAGCAATACAATTTATCACGATAGGATATGTATCTCGATACAAGTGCCATAATATGATACACAATATGATGCATGTATACCATTACATACAACTGATAGGTGATGTAATCTATTCTTTTCTTAACTGTTTTGTTTATATATCTAGTATTAGGAGCTCTTTGTAAACCACTCTTAGTGATGGAGCTTCCTAATAAAAGATTGTTATTATTTGGAGTCTTTACTTCCATTTATACCAAACCATGAAGGGTCGGACCATGTGTTTTGTCCATGGGCACACCATACTGTTGGCTGACAACTAATTGGAGGAGCGCATGCTTTTTGCACCACTATCTTGAAAGATAGGTGACTGGAAACATGCAAACCAATACAAAGGTTACTTTGTTTAATAAATAGCTCTGAAAGGACTTGGGCTTGAATAAGGAGTCATACATGCAGTTTTTTCTGATGTTAAGAAGTTAAGAAGTTAAGCTCAAAATGTTTTTTCTCAACTATGAAAACCAGTTGGCCTGCTGTAGAAAACATTACACAATGACGCAATGAAATCCCCTGATTTGACTACATTTTTCCACTTCTACAAGAGGTCTACATGTACATGTATAAGTGCAGACAGTGGAGAAAATTAATGTGTTAGGGATGCAAAATTTTTCATATACGTATGTGGATACTTGGAACTGAACACAACAGTCTTGTTGGAATGTCCCAGGATGCCCAATTGAATTTTCTCCATTTGCTCGTTTCTGGAAAAGTCACAACTTTGCAAGCCCTCAAGTTCTGTGACGGTTGCCTTGAAACCATTACAGTATAAGCTATATCATTTTTCTGATCAGCACTCAACCATCATCACACATAAAAAAAGCGAGAATTTTTTGAGTATTGTAAATTTTAGATGAAAATGAACTTGCTGTAAGGGCTACCTTTGTATGTTGTAATAATCAGCCTGCTAGATTAACCTGCTTTGTTTTTTTAATAGTGTTGTTGTCTCCTTTGTTCCAGGTTCGTTTTATGTCAGCCCGAGCATCTGTTGCCTTTATTACAGATCAAGTTGAAGAAGTCAAACAGAGGCAATTTGTTGATTTAGTCCCCGGTATAGTGCAGGTAAGAGTATAGTATTTTTAATCTTAAAGATCCTTAATCAGTAGGGGCGATTTAAGGATGATACTAACTAAAGGTACATTTACCAAGCAGCAAAGTAGTTTTGTGGGCTGTTCATTAAACTCATCAACATTACATGACAGTGAGTGTGAGGAATGGTGCCTGAAAGGATGGTGGAGCCAGGAGTAATCACATATGAGTGGCAAACACCAGGGAATGTCGTACTGTACAAACAGTGGACTGAGATAAAAATACTTACCATTATATAACTTGCCACGAGAAGAGGAAGGTTGAACTGGGAGAAAAGTCTATGAGCACAGTCTGGCAGTTAAAACATGCAGAATGAATTGAAATCCAAAGCAGAGCTGTTAACTACAGGGAGCCTCTGCATAGAGACTTGAGCCAACCTGCACATCAACCATGTGGGAGACTGCAGCCGGCAAGATAGTGTCTTATATTAGCCTAAATTACATTTACCCACATTTAAAAAACACTGGAAATGAACATTAGTCTGGGTACTATTTGGAACCGTTACGATAAGTATTAGCAATCAAGATTAATTGCGTTTTTTTTTTTTTACTTTTCTATCAGGCTGTTCGGGAGAGTGTTCAAGCAAGTGCTGACGACTCAGTGTTAAAATGTCTGATAGACTTAGCTGACACTTGTCCCAAGCTTCTGAGAGCAAACTTGGAGCAAATTTTAGACTTGATGTTGGAGGTATGTTTTTCAGAACACCTGGTGAATCTTTTTTATGAAAGGCTGTCATTAATGATCAGTGAGATTTTGAGTAAAATGATAATTGTTCTTAAACATAAAACAATCATGGTAAGTTTTGTCATAGGTTTGATTCTTCTTTAGTTCCAAATACTGAAAATACATGTAGGATCTCAAAGCATCTTTATTTCAAAATTTTCTGAGGGGCGCATGCTCTCAGACCCTCCCCAAGAAGCCTAAAAAAGTAGACAAGAGCCCACTTTCAAATTTGGGATGTCTACTTGAAAACTTATTGACAGCTCTGATTTTGTAAGTGTTCAAGGCCGGTCATGGTCCGAACTGAAAGCTCTGGATCTAGGAGCCTGGAGTTAAAACCCTGTCGTCATGGCCGGTCTGGACAACTCAATCAGTTCTTTGTCATTCTCTGCACAGTATTCAGACTACATTGTACATTAATTGAAGGCTTCGGTGGAAAAAGGGCGTTAGGTTTTTTACTGAAAAGTGAACTTTGTCGAAAACGCTCCAAATTTCGCATGCAGTTTTGTTTCCGTGTGTCAAACAATGTTCTGCATGTTTTTTCCCTGAAGTTTGCTTCCTTTTTGAGATATTACGTATGCAAAAAAACACATTTTTCCAAGGGCATCCTCTGGGGACCTTTTGTTGAATGGAAAACAAAAGAAACCTTTTGTTTCGCTAAGCGATCAACTCACTATAATACCTTAAGCTCTTACTACTGCTTCGTTAGCACAAGCGGATGAGGCGCTGAACGGGCCAGATTCGAATTTGTTTTGCCGTGACACCGGTTCGACACGAGGTCGCTCAATGTTTTTTTTTTCGCTCTGTTCCTTTTCTTTTTTCAAAAATGAAGATATCTATTTTTAAAAAAATGCGTATAGAGCGGGAATCTGGAGAGATTTTTTTATACAGCTTATTGTGACGTGAGACAACACGTGAATTTCGATCGAGCGTCAAAGCAAAGAGAAGTGATGCATGATGCAGTACAGCTCTTTCGACTAATATCTTAAGCATTGTTTTTAAGTACCTTGTAGCCTGCCTGGTGGTTGATAGGCATCATAAAGCCTTGATAACCCGTAAGTCACCAGCATGTTTTAAAGAAGCAAAACGTGTTCTGTAACTTCCAACGCAACTGATATCAGCGGCAAGTCAGTTATCAGCGTTCGAAGTCAGGTCGATCCAGGCAGCAAAGTCCAAGAGCAGTTCTTGCCCAAGAATAAAACCCTGTCGTGAGTTGTGGCCCATTTGCCAAGCGTTGCTAGCTTCAAAGTTTGGAAAATGAGAACTGCTTTTAGACTTATAAAATTTTTCTTGCATCATCCTCCATGTTTACCCGCGCACGAGGTGTAACAGAACCTTCCCGGCATGCATTTCGATCACGTTCGGCAAGACAAGCCAAGACAAGACAAGACAAGACAAGACTCCGTAAATCACAATAATATTTAACTAATTACAGAGCGTGTTTTTTTCCTTTTTTATTCCAACATAATAATGGCCAACAAGAAGCGATCGATTGATTCAAAACATAGATCTGTGATCCAGGTTGCGTTGATTTTACTTCAAATCGGCATGATTTGTAGTGTTTTAAACTTCTGGGATCAGGGGCCAGGCAGATGTAAGGAGAGAGACCTGTACGTTGCACAGAAGGGTTAATCTGTTAATCTGTCAGCCCTACATTTTTAAGCTTATACGTTGCAGGCAGTTAAAATGAAATAGAGATAGTTGCTGTGACGCTTTAAAGTGAAATCAACATTTTAACCTATTTAGGCCCGAAATCGACGTTTTCGAGTTTACGTGCTGGGTGAAATGAACAGCTTGCTGGATTTGAAGTGAAATCAACATCCTTGCCGTCATGCCTTAACGCGAAATCGCGTAAAGTGAACTGGCTGTAATTTGAGTGAAATTAACGTCTTTGCGGTCGCGTGATAACATGAAATCACAATTTTAAACGGTTTTAAAAACCTGAAATCAACATTTTTTAAGGTTACATCTTGATTGTTCTCCTTGGCCTAACACTGCACTAACCCTAACGCGTCCTGACCTTAACTCTAACGTTATCCGAAGCGCTAACCCTAACAATGAAGCGCTAGCGCTAACCCTCGGCAATAACCCTCACCCTTCAACGCTAACCCTAGTTTCAAGCGGTAACACTAAACGTTAACTCTAAGCCTAACCTTGTTCCGTAACCCTAGTTTTCAAGCGGTAACCCTATTTCAAGCGGTAACCCTAGTTTCAAGCGGTAGCCCTAAGCGTTAACTCTAAGCCTAACCTTGTTCCGTAACCCTAGTTTCAAGCGGTAACCCTAGTTTTAAGCGGTAACCCTAGTTTCAAGCCGTAGCCCTAAGCGTTAACTCTAAGCCTAGCCTTGTTCCGTAACCCTAGTTTCAAGCGGTAACCCTATTTGAAGCGGTAACCCTAGTTTCAAGCGGTAGCCCTAAGCGTTAACTCTAAGCCTAATCTTGTTCCGTAACCCTAGTTTCAAGCGGTAACCCTAGTTTCAAGCCGTAGCCCTAAGCGTTAACTCTAAGCCTAACCTTGTTCCGTAACCCTTCAACGCTAGCCCTAGTTTCGAGCGGTAACCCTAACCCTAAGTAAAACCCTAAGGGTTTAAGTCCTTGCGGTGGCGTGATAATGTGAAATCAAAATTTTAAGTCTCTGTAAATGACCTGATATCAACATTGTCTAGCTTGCGCATTGCGGGAAATTAACATCTGGCTGTAATTTGACTGAACCGAACGTCTTTGCGGTCGCACGTTAACGTGAAATAAAAGTTTTAACGGTTTTAACCTGACATCAACACTTTTTGAGGTTACACGTTGCAAAAGATCAATATTTTGCTGGATTTTAAGTGAAATTACCGTCTTTGCGGTCACGTGCTGACGTGACAACAAATACAGGGTTTTTTTGCATACGTAATATCTCGAAAACGAAACAAACTTCAGCAAAAAAACATGCAGAACATTGTCTAACGCACCTAAACAAAACTGCATGCGAAATTTGGAGCGTTTTTGATAAATTTCATTTTTGAGTAAAAAACCTAACGCCCTTTTTCCACCGAAGCCTTCAATTGGCAATGGCCATGCAGTGAGATTAACAGCTTACATACATGTACATGTATGCACAAACTGACACAAATTGTATCAGCCGTGCATGTGTAATTATGGCTTTCACTGGCTCTTGAAAGCCTGCAATGAAGGCACAATTGCAATGAAGTGCATGCCTGATGCCTTATCATAGTTAAAAACAACATGAAGCTCACTTTTTCTTTTATAAGTCTTTCTTTTTTTCATTCATTCTTGTGCAAGTAAATGCCTAAGAGTGTATATCGGTCGCTGAACATGTCTGTTTATGAGCAAATTCACCTTTGCAGATTGTTCGTAACACAAGTCTTGTTGAAAGCTGGAGACATTTATCTTTAGAGTGTGTGGTGACACTAGCTGAGACAGGTTAGTGAGTTTTGTACACCATTGAAATCAGATCAGCATGTAACAATTATAGTGAAATTTGAATCACATTTACAGTAGTAAGTACAGTGGACATTTCTTTAACTGGACCTCCCTTAATTTATCCAGGTTTAATTTTGTTTAATTTAAACCATTAATTTTTTTTATATTCATTGTAGCACCAGCCATGCTGAGGAAATGTCAGAAACACATCCCAGTTATAGGTAAGCTCACCTTGTTTCTGAAGTTCTTATATTTACAATATACCATTTTAAATTTTTGTGATAAACAGGAAAATAAAATTGTGTGGTTCCAGAAAACATTCATAGCCATGCCAAGAAGGGTTATTGTTAATTTCAAGGGTGACAGAGATTTCAAAAGCCAAAATCATTAAATTAAAGCATGAACATAAAACTCTCATGTGAGGGGTATGGATATTTTTGGAACAAAGCAATTCATAGTTTGTATACAATTGTTACAGTGGCATTTTGTCAAGATTTTCTTTACAGCGCTGATGACATTTTAATTGTTTGTGACATATCACAGTTCCTGAGATGCTGGCTATGATGGTTGACTTGGAAGATGATCCAGAGTGGAGTATCTCTGATGAGCTTGATGATGAAGATTCTGAGAGGTACTCACTGTTTGTTTTTTCATCCTTTAAAGTTAAAGTTCAAGTGAAACTTTTACTTTTAGGATGAAGAATGAAAGAAATGCTATGCTACATGTCAAGGCAGTGGGCATCTGTGGGCAGAATGCTCAGATTCATAGCTTTAACATTAATTTTTATTTTCTGCAATACTGTATGTCTGCTTTTACTACGTGGACATGTGATCTCAACATGTTGCACTTGATTTACAGTATACGGCATTCAATGTTGTGCTACAGTATGTTCAAAGAAGTGTGATGACATTAAGAAGCTTGCCATGTTTAATTTATTATGTCTTCTATGCATGTAATTCTTTTTTCAAGATGATGCACTGTTACCCTTTGAAATTGTTATGGTTAGAATGGCCAATTAAAGCCCAACCCATTTTAAGGTGCAGAATTTCATGTACTTGCACCATGGTTCTCTTGCTCCTACCAGACACAAGGCTTTAGTGATGAAGTTTACTGACAGTAGTAATGTTTGTTGACAGTAACTCTGTAGCAGGGGAAAGCTCTCTTGACAGACTGGCCTGTGGTCTGGGTGGAAAAACAGTCTTGCCTCATATTATTGTCACAGTGCCACAGATGTTACAGAATGGTAAGCTCTCGACTAAATTTTCATTTGCAAAATTTATTATTAATAATATTATATTAGGGAATTGATAATCTAATGGACATGATACATGCTTTTACATGTTATTATTGCTAATTCTCAAAGACAAATTATTAAAGACAATCAGGGCAGGTTCAGTTGAATACACTTACACTGTAAACATACAAAATTTGGTGTCTTCCACCATTTTGACATGGGTTTGATTCAGTCACAAGTGACGAGGTGGACTATTCTTGGTTCATGCCTTTCTGTAAGAACTTCCCTTGGTTATCTGGTTCCTTTCTAGTAAGTTTTGTATTAAGAGTTGAAAGTAATTTGTTTTTGATTCTTTTTTCCAGCTGACTGGAGATATCGTCATGCTGGTCTGATGGCCATCTCTGCAGTGGGTGAAGGTTGCTACAAGCAGATGGAGTCATTACTTCCTGACATAGTGAACACTGTCTTACCTTTCCTAACAGACTCTCACCCCCGAGTACGGTATGCTGCCTGCAATGCAGTGGGACAGTTGTCAACTGATTTTGCTCCAGGATTCCAAAAGAAATTTCATAACAGAGTAAGTCTTAATATTGAAGAATACTCAGTGATTTTGATCACATTTAGAAAAACTGTATTGATCATGTTGACAGGTTACTGAAAAGTTTATTTACATGTAATAGCAAAGTGCTTGTGACATTTTTCCCTTCCAGAGGAGACAGGCCGGAGAGACAAGCAGAAAAGTGAAAATAGATTCCAAGTTGCAAGGGCTGCATTCCAATAAATTTCCATCCCTTGGGCATGCCATATTTTTCTAATTGCTATATTGTACTCTGCATCTAAATTGTACACTTGTACAAGATCTGAAGTGCTGTTGTCATGTCCGGACCAGTTTAAAGGCCTCAAACGACCTTTAATTTTACTATACTTAATGTCCAGTTGCACTCTTTCCAGGTTACTCTGCTTGCTTTTTTAAGCCTGGTTTTCATTTGCGAGGCAAGCGCAACCACAAGTGCAAGCACAAATGCAAGCACAAATGCAAGCAATAGGGATGACCGAAGTGAAAACAAAATTTGACGCAAACAGAAGCACAAGCAAAATCATCTGAACCTACTGGCATTTTTGAAAACTGTTTAGGTGCGAGGTAATCTGGATCCAGTGTTTTCATTGGCCAGACACAACCACATGTGGTTAATATCCTTGTGCTTGTGTTATGCCTGTGTGCTGTTTTTGTTTTCAGTTGTTACTGTGCTTGTGCTTGCGATTGTGCTTATGCCTGTGCTGGGGCCGTTGTCACCGTGAAATAAGAATTATGTTGGTTGCGCTTGTGCTTGCCTTGCTAGTGAAAACTGGGTTTTACTGAAAAGATGCCTTTGTGCTTTGTGTAACAAGGGTTTGAGTAATGTTTTCAGCAGGATGGCAATTGATTTTCTCAGGTGGGCAAAGTCATTTTGAACTGAATTTCTTAATAGTAAAGACTTTACTGTAGATGGTCAAACCAGGCAGACAACTAGATTCTCACAGCTGGTCAATTTGCCCGGTTTCCGGCCTTTCAGTAGGGGCCTTGTGCAAAAGACGACAACAACAGCAATAATGTTACCAAACAAAATGTTTAATGAGCAAAACTATGGCTGTGCACGTGCATTGTAAATGATCAAATTCTGTGTTGTCTGGAGAACATGAACCACGACAGCCAATAAGAATTTTTCATATTTCTATTTTCAGCAGGGGCAATTTTTAATACTGACAGACACACTGAATAGTTCCAAATAAATGTGAAATTCCAAAGTAAAAAACACCAGAAACACATTTTTGGGTGTAATTGTCCTTGCCATCACTGTTATACATGTGTAAGGTCCCTAATACACCCTTGGCCGTATGTTATTTTTTTATCCTACACTGTATTTCTATGCATACATGTACATGGACACTGGTATGATAACTGTAATATTATTTATCCTGCACAGGTAATCCCTGGACTTCTTGTTGTTCTGGATGACACAGCCAATCCTCGTGTTCAGGCCCATGCTGCTGCTGCTCTTGTGAATTTCTCTGACGACTGCCCAAAAACTATTCTAGCAACCTATCTGGATAATATCCTGGCCAAACTTGAAGCTGTGCTGGCTTCCAAGCTAAGAGAGGTGGGTGTAGTTATTACCAACATTGAAAAAGTGGTGCAAGGTACATTGAATGCAATGTTAGATGTGCCACGGGCTAATGATTAGCACATGAACCCTGTGTCAGTTGATTTTTGGGCTCATATTTTGGTTGGGGATATTGTGTTCGTGGGCAAGACACTTTACTCTTCCAGTGCCTCTCTCCAGTCAGGTGTATTAATGGTTACTGGTGCATTGTTGGGGCAACCTGACAGAATGCTAAGGAGTAACCTCTGCAATAGGCTATGCTGCTAGCATCTCATCGAGTGGTTGTGGTAATACATTTTAATCACTCCATTAGTTTTTTCATGCTGTTGAGAGTTCAAGAATTAACCAGTGCCAAGCCTTCTAAGCTTGTAGAGCTATGTGGTTACAAGTTTGATTGTAATCCACAACCATCCTCGCTTTCCTTGTTATGTAAGTAACAAGTTAGTAAGTAAGTAAGTGACAACTTAATTTTTTGAGGGTAACACGTGACAGTAAAAGCTGATAAGCCAGAGGCCCTGAATCTAGTTGTTTTAGTTGTTCGTCCTCATGTCTTGAAGGCCGAGTATTGGCCATCATGCTTCGCACGCCTCTTTTGTTGTTTTGGTTTTCACGGGAGTAAGTTGTCAATTGTTTATGAATGCTATTCTGGTGGCAAAGAAAAGCCTCAGAATTTTCAACATCACAAAAATGGCTGCAAGAGATCGCAGTGTGCAATGCTTAATTGGCAATACTGGATCTTTAATGAGTTGCTGTCATTTCTTTGTTGATTTTGATTAATCTTAGGGCTGTTATTAAGGGCCATAACCTGTCTGCTTGATTGGCCCGTGATATTACGTCTGTTATTGCCTGTTGTTGATACAATTCACCCAGAATGTAACTAGTTTGGTTATGCGTGAGAAAATTAGAGCTACAGGTGACTCAAAACTTAATGCCATCCCAGAATCTGCTCTTGTGTTATTTTTTGTGTTGATTCTGTGTTTTGTTTGTGTTTGATAGCTTGAGCGTGGCGGTAAGCTCGTTTTGGAGCAGGTCGTCACCACCATTGCTACAGTGGCAGACACCAGCAGAAGAGAAATTTCTTCATTACTATGATCGGTTTCATGCCAAACCTTAAGTACATCATGCAGAATGCTTTATCATCTGATTACCGCATGCTGCGGGGGAAAACCATTGAATGCATCAGTTTGATTGGTCTAGCTGTAGGAAAAGAGAAAGTAAGTGTCATTTTGCAAAGTACTTTAGTCTCTATTTTCTCTACAGATATCTCTGCGTGATGCGTGACTTTGAAAGACACTTGAATCGCGCGCGCGCGAAGTTGGCGTCTTTCAGCTTCTTTCCCCAATCCACTTGCAGTTTTCTGACTCGTTTCCATACCCTTTAGAAACTCGCCACATTTCGCTTGGAAAAAACGGCGCTCTCCCTTCTTGCCAAAAATAGAGAACGTTTGATCGTAGGTTTAGATTGTTTTTCTTGGTTTACAACCAATCAGAGAAAAGTCCAGATTCTGGACTACAGACTACTCTTGAAGTAAATTTATCAGCCGTCCTTTTTCCCTCTTATAAACTTCCCTATTTGTCGTAAAAAGAGAACGCCTGGTCGAAGGTTAGATTGTTTTTGCATGCAATCTAGTATCAGGGCTGCAAATAATTTTTTTCTCTTGAAAGGAGACATGTCCTACTAAGTTACCATCCCAGTCAGACAAAAGAAAGTGTGGTCGGACATCGGGTAGATTTTTATTCGTCCTTACCGTAAATTCATTTACGACATAAACATTGTCTGGGCATCATGTCTGGCCACAGTTGGGAATTCGTCTGACATGAGCAAATTTTGGCCCGCCAGTGTCCGATGACCGACTGTTATATGAAGTCCTGAGTATAGTACATGTATTTCCAAAGTAAACCGTCTTTTTTTAGTGAACTTTACCAGCTGTTGACGGTCATTGAAACGTTTTTCTTTGTACTGCTTGCCAGTTTTTGCCTGATGCTAATGAAGTGATGCAGTTATTACTCAAGACCCAGACTGAGATGGAAGAACTTGAGGCTGACGATCCTCAGGTCTGTAAAAAAAAGTTAAATGTTGAATGTTTAAGTGGTCAATGCGTGTAATTACAGCTACCTAGTTCTCAGGAAGTGTTTTACTGTAGTTCGTCCACTGTTCTAGTTCAGATGTAACGCCTTCTCAGTCGTTTGGATTGCGTGACGCATCCCGTCGTGCCTTAGATTCGAGAGACGGGACCTTTAGTGGACTTCTCCTCGTGCAAAGGAAAACGTTTTGAAACGCTACCCAGTTTTTTTGTGGCTTCGCTACCTGGTTTAGTTTTAGCGTCACTCGAAACCACTTACGAGTATGGTTCATTACAGTCTTTGACAGTCTGGAACCCGGATTATTTGTAGGCCTTACGTTGTCACAATATCGTGACTCACTGAGTAAACGGATTGAGTTGTTAGTAGACGTATGAGTTTGACTCGTACTACTGCGTTCTCGCGCCCTGTTTCATACCGAAAGGCGGGTGCTACATTGAGTGAAAGTTTTTTTTTCTGAAAGAGCTTGTTTTTGAGTGTAGGTTATAACACCAGACTGTAACGGTCCCTCCCCTCCCCTCGATCTACCTCAGTGTTAACGCATAACGAACCATCGTAAATGAATGAGTGCAAGTAAAAAAGATCACTCATACCGACTTTTTTATGCATCTTTCGTGCTCAATGCACATGTATTTATTACGATTCAAATGTGAGTTTTCTTGTTATCAGATTTCCTACATGATCTCAGCTTGGGCCAGAATGTGCAAGATTTTTGGCACAGAGTTCACTCAGTACCTGCCTCTTGTTATGCCCTCAGTGATGAAAAGCTGCGTCCATCAAGCCTGAAGTAGCAGTTATCGATGGTTTGTGTCAGAAGTACTTTTTTATCGGTGTTGAAATTTCCTTTAGAGAAATAAAACAAATGGCTTTTTTTGCTAAACCTTGGTTTGATTATTTTCTCTATACTTTGTTTAGCAGTCGGAACATTTCTCAAGCGCTTGCAAACAACGTTAAAGTTGTTACTCAACTTCTGACAAGCAAACAATTCAAAGTTTTAGTCCCGGTCAGCTCTTTACAGTGCAACGAAGCATTGATGCTACTGTTTGACCTTTATAACGTGGTGGTCTTGTCAGAAGGTGTTTCTTATTATTCTCGTGTTTCCGTGTTGTAATTTTAGAATGTTTTCTCTGTGCATGCATGACGTGTGATGTTTGTTCTTACAGCTGATGATCCAAAGAGCGGACAGTATTCTGAAGATGAAGGGTGGCAGTTTATCACGCTTGGTGATCAGGTAAACTATTTTTTTCGAAGGGGAATATTGCAAATAATCACCGCTGCACCTTCTTGTACATTTGCTCCTCAGTTCGGAAACACAGACTTGATTGAGAGTTTTGTCTGTAATGCACTTGTCAAAAAAATGTCATTCTCATTCTTCAGTTGCTTTCACTGCTTAAACTACTGACATGTGCTTGTTTACTTTAATGCACCTGTCCCTGTTTAGTGTCAATAGTAATCACCCTAGCCTTTAATTCTTGTAACTCGGTAACTGTGGGTATCTTTGTTTTTTGACACAGCAAAAGTTCGGTATCAAGACCGCTGGCCTGGAAGACAAGAGCACTGCATGTCAGATGCTTGTGTGTTACGCCAGAGAACTTAAGGAAGGGTTCGCTCCTTACACGGAGCAAGTCGTCAAACTAATGGTGCCCTTGTTGAAATTCTATTTCCACGATCTAGTGCGCACGGCTGCGGCGGAATCTTTGCCTTATTTGCTGGAGTGCGCAAAGATTAAAGGCGACGGATACCTTCGGCAGATGTGGGCCTTCATGTGCCCGGAAGTGTTGAAAGCCATGAGCGCGGAACCGGAACCGGAAGTTCAAATTTTGATCATGGACGCTCTGGCACGGTGTATAGAGACTTTAGGAGTGGGCTGTATGACTCCTGATTATTTCACTGAGCTTGGTACCATGCTGCATGATATTATAGACACTCATAAAAACAGACAGGTCGAAAGGCAGCGTGAGTATTATGGGATGGCAGGCATTGCTGTTGTTAATTGTACAGTCCATTAAGCTGAGCCCGCATTTGTTATCACCCAGTCAGTTAGGTTGCTCCATGTAGGCCACACGATGTATCCTCACTGTACTGAACAAAATGAGTGAAAATTCATTTATGTTTTTGTCGGAGCGCTCTTGGTAGAAGCTTTGTGACTGGGTATTTTTCATCTCGGGTTTATAAAGTTTTCATGGCTCTTTTATATGGTAAACAATAAGCATTTTCAAACAAATAAGAATTTTCACGACTGCCATCCCTTCAGATTGTTGAAAGCTGATTTGTCAAAATCTGCGACCTTGTGACTTTGTCAATTCGCTCACTCAGTCCGCTGATCGAGATTCAGTCATTCTCTTGGCCTTTGGGTCGTTGAAGTCATACAGATAATTCTTCTTGTTTCACGTTTTCCGTGGTTTGTTGAGTTTTTTGAGTAACGTTATTTTTGCAGAGAGACGAAAAGAAGAAGATTACGATGAAGAAGTAGAGGAAGATTTACAAGATGAGGTACAGTTACACTTGGATTGTTTTTTTTATTTCGTATGGTCGAGTGTCATTGTTAAGAAAGCGAATGGATATTTGTCCCTAAATATAACGCCTTTTAATCTTCATTTCAGCACGAGACGGATGTACACATCTTGAGCAAGGTGAGGACACGAACTGAATTTCAGTCATGCATCTAAATTAATGTTTTTATTTTGTTAACCATTCTGTAATGTTTTGACAGGTTTCGGATATTATGCACGCATTGTTCGGCACTCATAAAGAAGCAGCTTTGCCTTTCTTCGAGCAGCTTCTTCCGATTTTCACTCGTTAATACTGGTAAGTCAAATGTTATCTCCTTATCATTTATGTTCTAACTTTACTCCTTCGCGCCTGAACTCACGTGTTTTTTCACGTTGTTCTTAAGTTCAGCGGTCAGCAGTCAAACACACTGCGCATGGGCAACTCTTACCGTCGCTTTTGCATTCTCGTCCCCAGAACCCACGATCCTTCTGGCTTGCGGCAGGAATCGAGAGCTCTGGGAGCAACCATTTCAGGCATGCGCCATAGATGCAGACTGCGTGAAACCGGATGAGCAGAATTCGGTTATTTCCTTTGTTATTTCAAAATGGTTGCTCCCAGAGCTCTCGTTTTCTGACCGCTGGTCAAGAGGAACGAGGTTCTGGGAACGAGATTTGTCGTTTTTGCCTTAACTCAACTGCCGCTTGAACGAAAATTAGAACTGGCGTTGAAGTTTTGCGTTTTGCACTAGGGAACTGGACGATGCGTCGACTGCACTTGTTTACATACTGTTTTCCCGCCGATTAGTTTGTAAACTAATCTAATCGTTGTACATTGGCGGGTTTCGCCTACAAGCGCCAGTGACTCTTGTGTTCGGTTTTGTATGTAACATTCATTTGAGTAACACTTATAGATGAATTATAATTTATTCTTTCCAGGCTCCCGGTGGATCTGCACAAGACAAACAGTGGTCTCTGTGTGTCTTTGATGATGTCATAGAACACACTGGGTCTGTAAGTATCCCCGGCTGAACTTTATGATGGCCGTTATCCGCGGAATCCATGCTGTCGGAGAACAGGGGTCAAGACTATGTCGTTTATAGACTCAAAGAATCATTTTGTTTTTGTAAGAATAACGAAGTCTTGCGAGTAGCAACGAAGCCACAACTTTACTCGTTGGTTTTCCCTCTCGGTCTGTCAAGAATTGGTTGGTGCCATCGCAGATTGTGAGACAAGTGTTCTTTGTTTTTCAGGCGTCATTTAAGTACCAGGAATATTTTCTGCGACCGATGATGAATTATGTTTTAGACAGAAATGCTGATGTTAGACAGGTATGTTTAATTCTGGCCATTTCATGCCGCGTGATAAATTTGTAGCCATTCTGTTATGTCACGCTTGCGCCATATGATCTAAAAACGATTCTGTCTTGCAGGCTGCGTGCTACGGATGTGGAGTGATGGCGCAGTATGGAGGAGAGGAATACATCACGGCTTGTACAGGTCTGTTGGAAGCAGTGAATTTTTGTGGAAAGCCGGGAACTTTGGCGGAAATTTAATTTTCGCGCCTAAATTTGAATAACAAAACTTTGTACATCCTTAGCCTCACATTCATGTTTCAAGACATAGGAATTTTCACATGAATGTGAGGCTAAGGCTGTTATTGTGAGGGATGGGCAATTTTTAAAGTTTGAGTTCTATTGCTAATTAAAGAGGTATATATCACGGCTTTCTCAGGCCTGGTGGAAGCTGGGAATTTTTGTGAAAATTACGGAACTCTGACGAAAACGTAATTTCGCTTCTTCGCTAACATTTTCTCTATCTTATTAAATGAGCTGTTTGTCTTTCTTTCAGATGTAGTCCCATTGCTTTTCCAAGCCATCAACGCTGAAGATTCCAGAAGTCGAGAAAATGTGAACGCGACAGAAAACGCCATTTCTGCCGTGGCAAAAATATGTAAATACAACCGTGGAAACATCGCGCTCAATGAAGTCATCCCGCTGTTCCTCGCGGCACTACCCATAACAGAAGACAAAGAAGAAGCACCTCACGTGTATGGATACGTCTGTGATTTAATCGAGGAGTAAGTACATTGATTGATATCTAATTTCCCCTTGCAAGGTCGGTACAGGGTCAAGTAGAAAGGTTGTGCGAATGACGACCGCAATCATCAGCTGGGATAATCATACGGGCCAGGTTGTTCAAAGCCTGATTAAGCAGACCCAGGATTAGTGAGAATTGTGATTTCAGTTTTGTAACTTTGCGGTGAGGTTTTCTGTTTATATTGTGTCCTTCAGTTTTAAGTTCCAATTATGTTAAACTGCGTGTACATGGGCGAAGAAAAACATTTTTATACAAGAAAAAATGATACCTTCGGTAACTTTTAATCCTGGGCCCTGGTCATGATGTGACAATATTATCACAACTGACATTGAAACAAAATGTACGATGACAAGTAAGGAGAATTTAGATTCGAGATTGGGACTAAAGAAAGTTGTAGCTAAATGTGTCACTTACATTTCCCGTTGAGCATGCGCTAAATCGTTATCAAGTTACTATAGCGATCAGGGTGAGACGAAAATGAAAAGATGAGGTTGCCCTTCGGGCAAGCTGTTACTTGAGGTTACTAGCCCGAAGGTCTGAGGGGCTAGCCCGAAATTAAATTGCTTATAAAGAATCATAAGATTTATGTAATTATGCAAAATACAAGTAATGATACCAAGTATAGATATAAACCAATTCTTCGTAATATTTTGATTCCTGAATGTGATTTTCGTTTTAACTTCAACCTCAAATTAAACAATGTAACAGAAACGACTAGTTTTTACACCTGACCACTAAAAGCTGCAGTTACAACTTACATCAAGATTTTGTGAACGAGAATTCCAAAGTTAACACAGTGGCATTGTTTTATTTATTTCTTCCTTGTGTAGAACTCTCTTCTACGACCCACGCTTCTGTCAAATGTCATGAAGTTGCGAAACGCTGCCGTCGTCCCGATATCAATTTGCATATAATCAATGCAGTTAACGCATGAAAATTGTTATGCTTTGTAAGACCAGAAAATTTTTATAAACAGCAAATGATTGTTTCAGAGTTAAATTTTATTCAAACATGGGTGAAATAATAAAGGAACAATAACCTCTGAACTCGAATGGGTTTGTTCCTTCGATGTTTACATTTTTAGCCCCGTTGCGTTGACGGTCAAGAATATTATAAATTTACGGAAATCACAACACGGTTATTTTTGTGAATGTCATTAACGTTACGATCGGTCAATTAAAATACCACCGTAATCTAAGTCTGTCGACATTCCATGGACTAAATTCTCTTCAAAGCTTATGAAGTTGACAAACTAGCTCTTCCAGAAGTGAGAAAACATCATGCTTTTACGGCGGCTATCAATCACACGCGACTTCAGCGCAAAAAAGTCTAGAAAAAACCTACGGTTTGGTGGACGTCAATCATCTCCGCCTCTTGCTTTTAAGAGAAACCTTGCAGCGGTCCTAATCTATTATTTTTGCCTTATTATAAGGTTTTCAAGACGTTTAAGGCGCTGTTCAGTCCGTAGCCCCAAGACGAATACGCGAAGAAATGTGATCGATAACAACTCTAAATTACTCGAGTTGCGTGTTTTTGTTTTTATATTTTTATCGGATGATAACGGCGCCAGGTCTGCTAGCTTTTCTTAACGCGAGTTTTTTTTATTTTACACGAAGTGGGTCATTTTTGTTTTAATAATGAATTGGCAGCCTTAAAATAGAAACAACAATCCGGATTTGGATTTTCCCAACGAAACGCACCTAAATTTTCTGAGAAAATCCACTGGACCGTGACTTGGCTGAATTTAATTAGACTGATTGTCTCACACTGTACGCCGTCGGTCGGCAAATATTGTCATTTCAAAAAATATTTTTCGGTCGCTTATGTAAGCAGAAAAAGTCATGACGCTATTTACGGACGCAACTAAAATGCGGCGCAAGACGTTGTCACGCTACGATAATTTGGCCTCATAACGTTATCATTTAGGAACTTCTGCTACACACGTTTTGGTATACAAGCTCAATTTATCATCTTAAAAGAGGAACCAACCGTGCTTGCCCGTCGGGCAAGCTACGATAAGAAAATGCTAGCCCGACAGGTAATTCCACTAGCCCCGGGCTATCGGACAGCACTTTCGTCGCGCCCTGGCGATTACGACGTAAATCTCACCAGACGATGCCGCAGCCTGGTTTGCTCGCCCTCTTTTTTCACGCGGGAAGAAATTACGATGGTAAATTCACTATTCGAAACAGAATATAACGCTTTCGACTGTTAAGGAGTTAGAGACTTGATTGTACAGTATTCAAGAGCTTTTAAAGCCTTCTGCACTGTTTCGTTGAAACATAAACGAGAAAGACCTTTGGCAGCCATCTTTCGACTTCACGCAGGCTCATTTATGGCTTTATGATCCATGTAAAACGGCACAGCTGACGTCATAATGCATAAGACATAAGCAAAACAAGAAACAAAGGAGTCATTTGCATCTTAGACAAAAGGATAAAGCAAAAGGATGTTATTGTTCGTTTTACACCGAACATGAGCCCATTTTAGCACAGGAAATAGATGCGCATGAGTTGACAAACTCGTTTTAAACCGGTTTTTAACCTGTTTTTTTCGTGATCTACCTCTAAGGACCTGATTACATGGCGAATTTCAGCCCGGGCTGAAATGTTGTTGCGATTACGTGACGAACTTCAGCCCGGGCTGAAATATTAGCCTCGGCACCAAATATGAAATTGCGCGCGAAGAGTCTCAGGAGAATCAAAATGGCACCGAGAACACGAATCGTGAAAATAGGCGGATTGCCTCTCTCGCAGTTTGGCCTTTCGGCGGCGCTCAATTTTCAGCTTTTTGGGATGGTAACAGCCTACAAGATGATGGAACTGAAGCGAAACCTGTCTTTGGCTGCATATCTCTCAGCTAGAAAGACGTATTTGCAAAGAAAGAGAAGATATCTTCAAGCTTGCCGAGTTCATGGCTTTCCTGTCAGCCTCGTACTGTTTAACCTTATCTGCATTGAAGTCGATGTTCTCACACTCTATCTGAGCATTGAAATTAGAGGGACAATGAATACGATTCTCTATTTAATTGCCTTAATTCCACTGAAATCGCTTCTGCTTGCTAGCGGCAGCCATATTGTTTCCTGCTTTTTCAGCCCGGCTGAAATTCCGCTTCCATTACATGAGAGTTTTTCAGATTTTCTGGCCGTTTGCCCGGGCTGAAAATCCTAGCCCGGTTTGAGCAAACCCGGGCTAGGATTTTCAGCCCGAGCTGAATTGCGCCGCGGGCTGAATCCTCTCCATGTAATCGACAATTTGATTTTAAAGGATTTGTTTCAGAAGCCGGGCTGAAATTCGCCGTGTAATCGGGCGTTAAGAGGGTATCTAAAAACCAATGCTAACGGGGAATGAAAGCGGCTCGTGGCAGAGGTTTTCCCTCGGGGAAGTATACAAGCCGAATACGAGACGCGAAGGACTTTGTACATGATAATAGACTCGCCAGAAAGAAACCTCTGCTAGCAGGGTATGATGTAGCTCCTGCAACGACACTGAAAAACATTACAGCAACTGTACTAAGTACTGTAAACTTTGCGTTTTTGTGTTACTCAACAGAATAATCCTCTTGTTCTGGGTACAAGTAACAGCAATTTACCGCGAATACTTCAAATCGTTTGGTGACTTGTTTGTGAATGACGTTCTTAGCGATGACGAGGCCGCCAGGAAAAAGAGTTTTCTTGCAAATCTGATTACGATCAGATATCAAGTAAGTTGACACCTAACAGTCCTACTGGTAACTAGATTTTGTGCTCGAGATTTTCTCCGAGTTGCATAAGTGATGTAGGCCAAAAAGGCGAATTCAGTTCTTACGTCCATAGAAAGCGAGAGACAAATGATTAATTATTTCAGGAGAATTGACTAAAACATGCCTTCAACTACTGCAATGGTTTTCCAATTCTCTTCATACGAAAGTAGTGCTATACATTCATGCCACTTAAGCGAAGACGCTTGCATACTGGACTGTAAAAAAGTCACAATGGCATTAGAACCTTGCGTCATTATGAGTACTTAAAGAACTCAAAATGACGCAAGGTTCTATCCAATGCCTGAATGATCTACAGTCCAGTATGCAAGCGTCTTCGCTTAAGTGTGCATGAAGTTAAGCACTACTTCGTATGAAGAGAATTGGAAACCATTGCAGTATTTGAAGGATGTTTAGTCAATTCTCCTGAAATAATTAATCATTTGTTCTCGCTTTCTATGACGTAATAACTGATTCGACTTTTGGCCTCATCAACTATCAACTCGAGAAAATCTCGAGCACAAAATCTAGTTACCAAGTAGACTGTAGGTGTCAACTTACTTGTATCTGTCGTATGATTGCAAGAACTCTTTTCCTGGCGGCCTCGTCATCGCTAAGAACGTCATTCACAAACAAGTCACCAAAGATTTGAAGTATTCGCGGTAAATTGCTGTTACTTGTACCCAGAACAAGAGGATTATTTCTGTTGAGTAACACAAACACGCAAAGTTTACAGTACTTAGTACAGTTGCTGTAATGTTTTTCAGTGTCGTTGCAGGAGCTACATCATACCCTGCTAGCAGAGGTTTCTTTCTGGCGAGTCTATTATCATGTACAAAGTCCTTCGCGTCTCGTAGTCGGCTTGTATACTTCCCCGAGGGAAACCTCTGCCACGAGCCGCTTTCATTCCCGTTAAGCATTGGTTTTTAGATACCCTCTTAACGCCCGATTACACGGCGAATTTCAGCCCGGCTTCTGAAACAAATCCTTTAAAAATCAAATTGTCGATTACATGGAGAGGGATTCAGCCCGCGGCGCAATTCAGCTCGGGACTGAAAATCCTAGCCCGGGTTTGCTCAAACCGGGCTAGGATTTTCAGCCCGGGCAAACGGCCAGAAAATCTGAAAAACTCTCATGTAATGGAAGCGGAATTTCAGCCGGGCTGAAAAGCAGGAAACAATATGGCTGCCGCTAGCAAGCAGAAGCGATTTCAGTGGAATTAAGGCAATTAAATAGAGAATCGTATTCATTGTCCCTCTAATTTCAATGCTCAGATAGAGTGTGAGAACATCGACTTCAATGCAGATAAGGTTAAACAGTACGAGGCTGACAGGAAAGCCATGAACTCGGCAAGCTTGAAGATATCTTCTCTTTCTTTGCAAATACGTCTTTCTAGCTGAGAGATATGCAGCCAAAGACAGGTTTCGCTTCAGTTCCATCATCTTGTAGGCTGTTACCATCCCAAAAAGCTGAAAATTGAGCGCCGCCGAAAGGCCAAACTGCGAGAGAGGCAATCCGCCTATTTTCACGATTCGTGTTCTCGGTGCCATTTTGATTCTCCTGAGACTCTTCGCGCGCAATTTCATATTTGGTGCCGAGGCTAATATTTCAGCCCGGGCTGAAGTTCGTCACGTAATCGCAACAACATTTCAGCCCGGGCTGAAATTCGCCATGTAATCAGGTCCTTAGAGGTAGATCACGAAAAAAACAGGTTAAAAACCGGTTTAAAACGAGTTTGTCAACTCATGCGCATCTATTTCCTGTGCTAAAATGGGCTCATGTTCGGTGTAAAACGAACAATAACATCCTTTTGCTTTATCCTTTTGTCTAAGATGCAAATGACTCCTTTGTTTCTTGTTTTGCTTATGTCTTATGCATTATGACGTCAGCTGTGCCGTTTTACATGGATCATAAAGCCATAAATGAGCCTGCGTGAAGTCGAAAGATGGCTGCCAAAGGTCTTTCTCGTTTATGTTTCAACGAAACAGTGCAGAAGGCTTTAAAAGCTCTTGAATACTGTACAATCAAGTCTCTAACTCCTTAACAGTCGAAAGCGTTATATTCTGTTTCGAATAGTGAATTTACCATCGTAATTTCTTCCCGCGTGAAAAAAGAGGGCGAGCAAACCAGGCTGCGGCATCGTCTGGTGAGATTTACGTCGTAATCGCCAGGGCGCGACGAAAGTGCTGTCCGATAGCCCGGGGCTAGTGGAATTACCTGTCGGGCTAGCATTTTCTTATCGTAGCTTGCCCGACGGGCAAGCACGGTTGGTTCCTCTTTTAAGATGATAAATTGAGCTTGTATACCAAAACGTGTGTAGCAGAAGTTCCTAAATGATAACGTTATGAGGCCAAATTATCGTAGCGTGACAACGTCTTGCGCCGCATTTTAGTTGCGTCCGTAAATAGCGTCATGACTTTTTCTGCTTACATAAGCGACCGAAAAATATTTTTTGAAATGACAATATTTGCCGACCGACGGCGTACAGTGTGAGACAATCAGTCTAATTAAATTCAGCCAAGTCACGGTCCAGTGGATTTTCTCAGAAAATTTAGGTGCGTTTCGTTGGGAAAATCCAAATCCGGATTGTTGTTTCTATTTTAAGGCTGCCAATTCATTATTAAAACAAAAATGACCCACTTCGTGTAAAATAAAAAAAACTCGCGTTAAGAAAAGCTAGCAGACCTGGCGCCGTTATCATCCGATAAAAATATAAAAACAAAAACACGCAACTCGAGTAATTTAGAGTTGTTGTCGATCACATTTCTGCGCGTATTCGTCTTGGGGCTACGGACTGAACAGCGCCTTAAACGTCTTGAAAACCTTATAATAAGGCAAAAATAATAGATTAGGACCGCTGCAAGGTTTCTCTTAAAAGCAAGGAGGCGGAGATGATTGACGTCCACCAAACCTTAGGTTTTTTCTAGACTTTTTTGCGCTGAAGTCGCGTGTGATTGATAGCCGCCGTAAAAGCATGATGTTTTCTCACTTCTGGAAGAGCTAGTTTGTCAACTTCACAAGCTTTGAAGAGAATTTAGTCCATGGAATGTCGACAGACTTAGATTACGGTGGTATTTTATTTGACCGATCGTAACGTTAATGACATTCACAAAAATAACCGTGTTGTGATTTCCGTAAATTTATAATATTCTTGACCGTCAATGCAACGGGGCTAAAAATGTAAACATCGAAGGAACAAACCCATTCGAGTTCAGAGGTTATTGTTCCTTTATTATTTCGCCCATGTTTGAATAAAATTTAACTCTGAAACAATCATTTGCTGTTTATAAAAATTTTCTGGTCTTACAAAGCGTAACAATTTTCATGCGTTAACTGCATTGATTATATGCAAATTGATATCGGGCCGACGGCAGCGTTTCACAACTTCATGACATTTGACAGAAGCGTGGGTCGTAGAAGAGAGTTCTACACAAGGAAAAAAATAAATAAAACAATGCCACTGTGTTAACTTTGGAATTCTCGTTCACAAAATCTTGATGTAAGTTGTAACTGCAGCTTTTAGTGGTCAGGTGTAAAAACTAGTCGTTTCTGTTACATTGTTTAATTTGAGGTTGAAGTTAAAACGAAAATCACATTCAGGAATCAAAATATTACGAAGAATTGGTTTCTATCTATACTTGGTATCATTACTTGTATTTTGCATAATTACATAAATCTTATGATTCTTTATAAGCAATTTAATTTCGGGCTAGCCCCTCAGACCTTCGGGCTAGTAACCTCAAGTAACAGCTTGCCCGAAGGGCAACCTCATCTTTTCATTTTCGTCTCACCCTGATCGCTATAGTAACTTGATAACGATTTAGCGCATGCTCAACGGGAAATGTAAGTGACACATTTAGCTACAACTTTCTTTAGTCCCAATCTCGAATCTAAATTCTCCTTACTTGTCATCGTACATTTTGTTTCAATGTCAGTTGTGATAATATTGTCACATCATGACCAGGGCCCAGGATTAAAAGTTACCGAAGGTATCATTTTTTCTTGTATAAAAAATGTTTTTCTTCGCCCATGTACACGCAGTTTAACATAATTGGAACTTAAAACTGAAGGACACAATATAAACAGAAAACCTCACCGCAAAGTTACAAAACTGAAATCACAATTCTCACTAATCCTGGGTCTGCTTAATCAGGCTTTGAACAACCTGGCCCGTATGATTATCCCAGCTGATGATTGCGGTCGTCATTCGCACAACCTTTCTACTTGACCCTGTACCGACCTTGCAAGGGGAAATTAGATATCAATCAATGTACTTACTCCTCGATTAAATCACAGACGTATCCATACACGTGAGGTGCTTCTTCTTTGTCTTCTGTTATGGGTAGTGCCGCGAGGAACAGCGGGATGACTTCATTGAGCGCGATGTTTCCACGGTTGTATTAACATATTTTTGCCACGGCAGAAATGGCGTTTTCTGTCGCGTTCACATTTTCTCGACTTCTGGAATCTTCAGCGTTGATGGCTTGGAAAAGCAATGGGACTACATCTGAAAGAAAGACAAACAGCTCATTTAATAAGATAGAGAAAATGTTAGCGAAGAAGCGAAATTACGTTTTCGTCAGAGTTCCGTAATTTTCACAAAAATTCCCAGCTTCCACCAGGCCTGAGAAAGCCGTGATATATACCTCTTTAATTAGCAATAGAACTCAAACTTTAAAAATTGCCCATCCCTCACAATAACAGCCTTAGCCTCACATTCATGTGAAAATTCCTATGTCTTGAAACATGAATGTGAGGCTAAGGATGTACAAAGTTTTGTTATTCAAATTTAGGCGCGAAAATTAAATTTCCGCCAAAGTTCCCGGCTTTCCACAAAAATTCACTGCTTCCAACAGACCTGTACAAGCCGTGATGTATTCCTCTCCTCCATACTGCGCCATCACTCCACATCCGTAGCACGCAGCCTGCAAGACAGAATCGTTTTTAGATCATATGGCGCAAGCGTGACATAACAGAATGGCTACAAATTTATCACGCGGCATGAAATGGCCAGAATTAAACATACCTGTCTAACATCAGCATTTCTGTCTAAAACATAATTCATCATCGGTCGCAGAAAATATTCCTGGTACTTAAATGACGCCTGAAAACACAAAGAACACTTGTCTCACAATCTGCGATGGCACCAACCAATTCTTGACAGACCGAGAGGGAAAACCAACGAGTAAAGTTGTGGCTTCGTTGCTACTCGCAAGACTTCGTTATTCTTACAAAAACAAAATGATTCTTTGAGTCTATAAACGACATAGTCTTGACCCCTGTTCTCCGACAGCATGGATTCCGCGGATAACGGCCATCATAAAGTTCAGCCGGGGATACTTACAGACCCAGTGTGTTCTATGACATCATCAAAGACACACAGAGACCACTGTTTGTCTTGTGGCAGATCCACCGGGAGCCTGGAAAGAATAAATTATAATTCATCTATAAGTGTTACTCAAATGAATGTTACATACAAAACCGAACACAAGAGTCACTGGCGCTTGTAGGCGAAACCCGCCAATGTACAACGATTAGATTAGTTTACAAACTAATCGGCGGGAAAACAGTATGTAAACAAGTGCAGTCGACGCATCGTCCAGTTCCCTAGTGCAAAACGCAAAACTTCAACGCCAGTTCTAATTTTCGTTCAAGCGGCAGTTGAGTTAAGGCAAAAACGACAAATCTCGTTCCCAGAACCTCGTTCCTCTTGACCAGCGGTCAGAAAACGAGAGCTCTGGGAGCAACCATTTTGAAATAACAAAGGAAATAACCGAATTCTGCTCATCCGGTTTCACGCAGTCTGCATCTATGGCGCATGCCTGAAATGGTTGCTCCCAGAGCTCTCGATTCCTGCCGCAAGCCAGAAGGATCGTGGGTTCTGGGGACGAGAATGCAAAAGCGACGGTAAGAGTTGCCCATGCGCAGTGTGTTTGACTGCTGACCGCTGAACTTAAGAACAACGTGAAAAACACGTGAGTTCAGGCGCGAAGGAGTAAAGTTAGAACATAAATGATAAGGAGATAACATTTGACTTACCAGTATTAACGAGTGAAAATCGGAAGAAGCTGCTCGAAGAAAGGCAAAGCTGCTTCTTTATGAGTGCCGAACAATGCGTGCATAATATCCGAAACCTGTCAAAACATTACAGAATGGTTAACAAAATAAAAACATTAATTTAGATGCATGACTGAAATTCAGTTCGTGTCCTCACCTTGCTCAAGATGTGTACATCCGTCTCGTGCTGAAATGAAGATTAAAAGGCGTTATATTTAGGGACAAATATCCATTCGCTTTCTTAACAATGACACTCGACCATACGAAATAAAAAAAACAATCCAAGTGTAACTGTACCTCATCTTGTAAATCTTCCTCTACTTCTTCATCGTAATCTTCTTCTTTTCGTCTCTCTGCAAAAATAACGTTACTCAAAAAACTCAACAAACCACGGAAAACGTGAAACAAGAAGAATTATCTGTATGACTTCAACGACCCAAAGGCCAAGAGAATGACTGAATCTCGATCAGCGGACTGAGTGAGCGAATTGACAAAGTCACAAGGTCGCAGATTTTGACAAATCAGCTTTCAACAATCTGAAGGGATGGCAGTCGTGAAAATTCTTATTTGTTTGAAAATGCTTATTGTTTACCATATAAAAGAGCCATGAAAACTTTATAAACCCGAGATGAAAAATACCCAGTCACAAAGCTTCTACCAAGAGCGCTCCGACAAAAACATAAATGAATTTTCACTCATTTTGTTCAGTACAGTGAGGATACATCGTGTGGCCTACATGGAGCAACCTAACTGACTGGGTGATAACAAATGCGGGCTCAGCTTAATGGACTGTACAATTAACAACAGCAATGCCTGCCATCCCATAATACTCACGCTGCCTTTCGACCTGTCTGTTTTTATGAGTGTCTATAATATCATGCAGCATGGTACCAAGCTCAGTGAAATAATCAGGAGTCATACAGCCCACTCCTAAAGTCTCTATACACCGTGCCAGAGCGTCCATGATCAAAATTTGAACTTCCGGTTCCGGTTCCGCGCTCATGGCTTTCAACACTTCCGGGCACATGAAGGCCCACATCTGCCGAAGGTATCCGTCGCCTTTAATCTTTGCGCACTCCAGCAAATAAGGCAAAGATTCCGCCGCAGCCGTGCGCACTAGATCGTGGAAATAGAATTTCAACAAGGGCACCATTAGTTTGACGACTTGCTCCGTGTAAGGAGCGAACCCTTCCTTAAGTTCTCTGGCGTAACACACAAGCATCTGACATGCAGTGCTCTTGTCTTCCAGGCCAGCGGTCTTGATACCGAACTTTTGCTGTGTCAAAAAACAAAGATACCCACAGTTACCGAGTTACAAGAATTAAAGGCTAGGGTGATTACTATTGACACTAAACAGGGACAGGTGCATTAAGTAAACAAGCACATGTCAGTAGTTTAAGCAGTGAAAGCAACTGAAGAATGAGAATGACATTTTTTTGACAAGTGCATTACAGACAAAACTCTCAATCAAGTCTGTGTTTCCGAACTGAGGAGCAAATGTACAAGAAGGTGCAGCGGTGATTATTTGCAATATTCCCCTTCGAAAAAAATAGTTTACCTGATCACCAAGCGTGATAAACTGCCACCCTTCATCTTCAGAATACTGTCCGCTCTTTGGATCATCAGCTGTAAGAACAAACATCACACGTCATGCATGCACAGAGAAAACATTCTAAAATTACAACACGGAAACACGAGAATAATAAGAAACACCTTCTGACAAGACCACCACGTTATAAAGGTCAAACAGTAGCATCAATGCTTCGTTGCACTGTAAAGAGCTGACCGGGACTAAAACTTTGAATTGTTTGCTTGTCAGAAGTTGAGTAACAACTTTAACGTTGTTTGCAAGCGCTTGAGAAATGTTCCGACTGCTAAACAAAGTATAGAGAAAATAATCAAACCAAGGTTTAGCAAAAAAAGCCATTTGTTTTATTTCTCTAAAGGAAATTTCAACACCGATAAAAAAGTACTTCTGACACAAACCATCGATAACTGCTACTTCAGGCTTGATGGACGCAGCTTTTCATCACTGAGGGCATAACAAGAGGCAGGTACTGAGTGAACTCTGTGCCAAAAATCTTGCACATTCTGGCCCAAGCTGAGATCATGTAGGAAATCTGATAACAAGAAAACTCACATTTGAATCGTAATAAATACATGTGCATTGAGCACGAAAGATGCATAAAAAAGTCGGTATGAGTGATCTTTTTTACTTGCACTCATTCATTTACGATGGTTCGTTATGCGTTAACACTGAGGTAGATCGAGGGGAGGGGAGGGACCGTTACAGTCTGGTGTTATAACCTACACTCAAAAACAAGCTCTTTCAGAAAAAAAAACTTTCACTCAATGTAGCACCCGCCTTTCGGTATGAAACAGGGCGCGAGAACGCAGTAGTACGAGTCAAACTCATACGTCTACTAACAACTCAATCCGTTTACTCAGTGAGTCACGATATTGTGACAACGTAAGGCCTACAAATAATCCGGGTTCCAGACTGTCAAAGACTGTAATGAACCATACTCGTAAGTGGTTTCGAGTGACGCTAAAACTAAACCAGGTAGCGAAGCCACAAAAAAACTGGGTAGCGTTTCAAAACGTTTTCCTTTGCACGAGGAGAAGTCCACTAAAGGTCCCGTCTCTCGAATCTAAGGCACGACGGGATGCGTCACGCAATCCAAACGACTGAGAAGGCGTTACATCTGAACTAGAACAGTGGACGAACTACAGTAAAACACTTCCTGAGAACTAGGTAGCTGTAATTACACGCATTGACCACTTAAACATTCAACATTTAACTTTTTTTTACAGACCTGAGGATCGTCAGCCTCAAGTTCTTCCATCTCAGTCTGGGTCTTGAGTAATAACTGCATCACTTCATTAGCATCAGGCAAAAACTGGCAAGCAGTACAAAGAAAAACGTTTCAATGACCGTCAACAGCTGGTAAAGTTCACTAAAAAAGACGGTTTACTTTGGAAATACATGTACTATACTCAGGACTTCATATAACAGTCGGTCATCGGACACTGGCGGGCCAAAATTTGCTCATGTCAGACGAATTCCCAACTGTGGCCAGACATGATGCCCAGACAATGTTTATGTCGTAAATGAATTTACGGTAAGGACGAATAAAAATCTACCCGATGTCCGACCACACTTTCTTTTGTCTGACTGGGATGGTAACTTAGTAGGACATGTCTCCTTTCAAGAGAAAAAAATTATTTGCAGCCCTGATACTAGATTGCATGCAAAACAATCTAACCTTCGACCAGGCGTTCTCTTTTTACGACAATAGGGAAGTTTATAAGAGGGAAAAAGGACGGCTGATAAATTTACTTCAAGAGTAGTCTGTAGTCCAGAATCTGGACTTTTCTCTGATTGGTTGTAAACCAAGAAAAACAATCTAAAACCTACGATCAAACGTTCTCTATTTTTGGCAAGAAGGGAGAGCGCCGTTTTTTCCAAGCGAAATGTGGCGAGTTCTAAAGGGTATGGAACGAGTCAGAAAACTGCAAGTGGATTGGGGAAAGAAGCTGAAAGACGCCAACTTCGCGCGCGCGCGATTCAAGTGTCTTTCAAAGTCACGCATCACGCAGAGATATCTGTAGAGAAAATAGAGACTAAAGTACTTTGCAAAATGACACTTACTTTCTCTTTTCCTACAGCTAGACCAATCAAACTGATGCATTCAATGGTTTTCCCCCGCAGCATGCGGTAATCAGATGATAAAGCATTCTGCATGATGTACTTAAGGTTTGGCATGAACCGATCATAGTAATGAAGAAATTTCTCTTCTGCTGTGTCTGCCACTGTAGCAATGGTGGTGACGACCTGCTCCAAAACGAGCTTACCGCCACGCTCAAGCTATCAAACACAAACAAAACACAGAATCAACACAAAAAATAACACAAGAGCAGATTCTGGGATGGCATTAAGTTTTGAGTCACCTGTAGCTCTAATTTTCTCACGCATAACCAAACTAGTTACATTCTGGGTGAATTGTATCAACAACAGGCAATAACAGACGTAATATCACGGGCCAATCAAGCAGACAGGTTATGGCCCTTAATAACAGCCCTAAGATTAATCAAAATCAACAAAGAAATGACAGCAACTCATTAAAGATCCAGTATTGCCAATTAAGCATTGCACACTGCGATCTCTTGGCAGCCATTTTTGTGATGTTGAAAATTCTGAGGCTTTTCTTTGCCACCAGAATAGCATTCATAAACAATTGACAACTTACTCCCGTGAAAACCAAAACAACAAAAGAGGCGTGCGAAGCATGATGGCCAATACTCGGCCTTCAAGACATGAGGACGAACAACTAAAACAACTAGATTCAGGGCCTCTGGCTTATCAGCTTTTACTGTCACGTGTTACCCTCAAAAAATTAAGTTGTCACTTACTTACTTACTAACTTGTTACTTACATAACAAGGAAAGCGAGGATGGTTGTGGATTACAATCAAACTTGTAACCACATAGCTCTACAAGCTTAGAAGGCTTGGCACTGGTTAATTCTTGAACTCTCAACAGCATGAAAAAACTAATGGAGTGATTAAAATGTATTACCACAAACCACTCGATGAGATGCTAGCAGCATAGCCTATTGCAGAGGTTACTCCTTAGCATTCTGTCAGGTTGCCCCAACAATGCACCAGTAACCATTAATACACCTGACTGGAGAGAGGCACTGGAAGAGTAAAGTGTCTTGCCCACGAACACAATATCCCCAACCAAAATATGAGCCCAAAAATCAACTGACACAGGGTTCATGTGCTAATCATTAGCCCGTGGCACATCTAACATTGCATTCAATGTACCTTGCACCACTTTTTCAATGTTGGTAATAACTACACCCACCTCTCTTAGCTTGGAAGCCAGCACAGCTTCAAGTTTGGCCAGGATATTATCCAGATAGGTTGCTAGAATAGTTTTTGGGCAGTCGTCAGAGAAATTCACAAGAGCAGCAGCAGCATGGGCCTGAACACGAGGATTGGCTGTGTCATCCAGAACAACAAGAAGTCCAGGGATTACCTGTGCAGGATAAATAATATTACAGTTATCATACCAGTGTCCATGTACATGTATGCATAGAAATACAGTGTAGGATAAAAAAATAACATACGGCCAAGGGTGTATTAGGGACCTTACACATGTATAACAGTGATGGCAAGGACAATTACACCCAAAAATGTGTTTCTGGTGTTTTTTACTTTGGAATTTCACATTTATTTGGAACTATTCAGTGTGTCTGTCAGTATTAAAAATTGCCCCTGCTGAAAATAGAAATATGAAAAATTCTTATTGGCTGTCGTGGTTCATGTTCTCCAGACAACACAGAATTTGATCATTTACAATGCACGTGCACAGCCATAGTTTTGCTCATTAAACATTTTGTTTGGTAACATTATTGCTGTTGTTGTCGTCTTTTGCACAAGGCCCCTACTGAAAGGCCGGAAACCGGGCAAATTGACCAGCTGTGAGAATCTAGTTGTCTGCCTGGTTTGACCATCTACAGTAAAGTCTTTACTATTAAGAAATTCAGTTCAAAATGACTTTGCCCACCTGAGAAAATCAATTGCCATCCTGCTGAAAACATTACTCAAACCCTTGTTACACAAAGCACAAAGGCATCTTTTCAGTAAAACCCAGTTTTCACTAGCAAGGCAAGCACAAGCGCAACCAACATAATTCTTATTTCACGGTGACAACGGCCCCAGCACAGGCATAAGCACAATCGCAAGCACAAGCACAGTAACAACTGAAAACAAAAACAGCACACAGGCATAACACAAGCACAAGGATATTAACCACATGTGGTTGTGTCTGGCCAATGAAAACACTGGATCCAGATTACCTCGCACCTAAACAGTTTTCAAAAATGCCAGTAGGTTCAGATGATTTTGCTTGTGCTTCTGTTTGCGTCAAATTTTGTTTTCACTTCGGTCATCCCTATTGCTTGCATTTGTGCTTGCATTTGTGCTTGCACTTGTGGTTGCGCTTGCCTCGCAAATGAAAACCAGGCTTAAAAAAGCAAGCAGAGTAACCTGGAAAGAGTGCAACTGGACATTAAGTATAGTAAAATTAAAGGTCGTTTGAGGCCTTTAAACTGGTCCGGACATGACAACAGCACTTCAGATCTTGTACAAGTGTACAATTTAGATGCAGAGTACAATATAGCAATTAGAAAAATATGGCATGCCCAAGGGATGGAAATTTATTGGAATGCAGCCCTTGCAACTTGGAATCTATTTTCACTTTTCTGCTTGTCTCTCCGGCCTGTCTCCTCTGGAAGGGAAAAATGTCACAAGCACTTTGCTATTACATGTAAATAAACTTTTCAGTAACCTGTCAACATGATCAATACAGTTTTTCTAAATGTGATCAAAATCACTGAGTATTCTTCAATATTAAGACTTACTCTGTTATGAAATTTCTTTTGGAATCCTGGAGCAAAATCAGTTGACAACTGTCCCACTGCATTGCAGGCAGCATACCGTACTCGGGGGTGAGAGTCTGTTAGGAAAGGTAAGACAGTGTTCACTATGTCAGGAAGTAATGACTCCATCTGCTTGTAGCAACCTTCACCCACTGCAGAGATGGCCATCAGACCAGCATGACGATATCTCCAGTCAGCTGGAAAAAAGAATCAAAAACAAATTACTTTCAACTCTTAATACAAAACTTACTAGAAAGGAACCAGATAACCAAGGGAAGTTCTTACAGAAAGGCATGAACCAAGAATAGTCCACCTCGTCACTTGTGACTGAATCAAACCCATGTCAAAATGGTGGAAGACACCAAATTTTGTATGTTTACAGTGTAAGTGTATTCAACTGAACCTGCCCTGATTGTCTTTAATAATTTGTCTTTGAGAATTAGCAATAATAACATGTAAAAGCATGTATCATGTCCATTAGATTATCAATTCCCTAATATAATATTATTAATAATAAATTTTGCAAATGAAAATTTAGTCGAGAGCTTACCATTCTGTAACATCTGTGGCACTGTGACAATAATATGAGGCAAGACTGTTTTTCCACCCAGACCACAGGCCAGTCTGTCAAGAGAGCTTTCCCCTGCTACAGAGTTACTGTCAACAAACATTACTACTGTCAGTAAACTTCATCACTAAAGCCTTGTGTCTGGTAGGAGCAAGAGAACCATGGTGCAAGTACATGAAATTCTGCACCTTAAAATGGGTTGGGCTTTAATTGGCCATTCTAACCATAACAATTTCAAAGGGTAACAGTGCATCATCTTGAAAAAAGAATTACATGCATAGAAGACATAATAAATTAAACATGGCAAGCTTCTTAATGTCATCACACTTCTTTGAACATACTGTAGCACAACATTGAATGCCGTATACTGTAAATCAAGTGCAACATGTTGAGATCACATGTCCACGTAGTAAAAGCAGACATACAGTATTGCAGAAAATAAAAATTAATGTTAAAGCTATGAATCTGAGCATTCTGCCCACAGATGCCCACTGCCTTGACATGTAGCATAGCATTTCTTTCATTCTTCATCCTAAAAGTAAAAGTTTCACTTGAACTTTAACTTTAAAGGATGAAAAAACAAACAGTGAGTACCTCTCAGAATCTTCATCATCAAGCTCATCAGAGATACTCCACTCTGGATCATCTTCCAAGTCAACCATCATAGCCAGCATCTCAGGAACTGTGATATGTCACAAACAATTAAAATGTCATCAGCGCTGTAAAGAAAATCTTGACAAAATGCCACTGTAACAATTGTATACAAACTATGAATTGCTTTGTTCCAAAAATATCCATACCCCTCACATGAGAGTTTTATGTTCATGCTTTAATTTAATGATTTTGGCTTTTGAAATCTCTGTCACCCTTGAAATTAACAATAACCCTTCTTGGCATGGCTATGAATGTTTTCTGGAACCACACAATTTTATTTTCCTGTTTATCACAAAAATTTAAAATGGTATATTGTAAATATAAGAACTTCAGAAACAAGGTGAGCTTACCTATAACTGGGATGTGTTTCTGACATTTCCTCAGCATGGCTGGTGCTACAATGAATATAAAAAAAATTAATGGTTTAAATTAAACAAAATTAAACCTGGATAAATTAAGGGAGGTCCAGTTAAAGAAATGTCCACTGTACTTACTACTGTAAATGTGATTCAAATTTCACTATAATTGTTACATGCTGATCTGATTTCAATGGTGTACAAAACTCACTAACCTGTCTCAGCTAGTGTCACCACACACTCTAAAGATAAATGTCTCCAGCTTTCAACAAGACTTGTGTTACGAACAATCTGCAAAGGTGAATTTGCTCATAAACAGACATGTTCAGCGACCGATATACACTCTTAGGCATTTACTTGCACAAGAATGAATGAAAAAAAGAAAGACTTATAAAAGAAAAAGTGAGCTTCATGTTGTTTTTAACTATGATAAGGCATCAGGCATGCACTTCATTGCAATTGTGCCTTCATTGCAGGCTTTCAAGAGCCAGTGAAAGCCATAATTACACATGCACGGCTGATACAATTTGTGTCAGTTTGTGCATACATGTACATGTATGTAAGCTGTTAATCTCACTGCATGGCCATTGCCAATTGAAGGCTTCGGTGGAAAAAAGGGCGTTAGGTTTTTTACTCAAAAATGAAATTTATCAAAAACGCTCCAAATTTCGCATGCAGTTTTGTTTAGGTGCGTTAGACAATGTTCTGCATGTTTTTTTGCTGAAGTTTGTTTCGTTTTCGAGATATTACGTATGCAAAAAAACCCTGTATTTGTTGTCACGTCAGCACGTGACCGCAAAGACGGTAATTTCACTTAAAATCCAGCAAAATATTGATCTTTTGCAACGTGTAACCTCAAAAAGTGTTGATGTCAGGTTAAAACCGTTAAAACTTTTATTTCACGTTAACGTGCGACCGCAAAGACGTTCGGTTCAGTCAAATTACAGCCAGATGTTAATTTCCCGCAATGCGCAAGCTAGACAATGTTGATATCAGGTCATTTACAGAGACTTAAAATTTTGATTTCACATTATCACGCCACCGCAAGGACTTAAACCCTTAGGGTTTTACTTAGGGTTAGGGTTACCGCTCGAAACTAGGGCTAGCGTTGAAGGGTTACGGAACAAGGTTAGGCTTAGAGTTAACGCTTAGGGCTACGGCTTGAAACTAGGGTTACCGCTTGAAACTAGGGTTACGGAACAAGATTAGGCTTAGAGTTAACGCTTAGGGCTACCGCTTGAAACTAGGGTTACCGCTTCAAATAGGGTTACCGCTTGAAACTAGGGTTACGGAACAAGGCTAGGCTTAGAGTTAAC
>JAHPZR010055310.1:20000-21254 GCA_019787425.1 Platygyra sinensis | reverse complement strand
AGTTACATCTGTGGAGAAAAAAAAAATTATGCCTAGTAAATTATCGTGTTCTTCTCAAACTCATCAATAATTCATTAAGTTAAAACAAAGAAAATCACAACCGTGAAGGAGGTTTGGATACCCGGTCTTAATTAGCATTGATTTTGACGATTTTACTTCTCCGTTGCTCGTTAGTTTTCCTTTCGATTGAGAAGATATATCAAACACTCGCGACAATGTTTCAACGGCTATCCAAACACCTCGAATTTCGTCACAAAAAAAAAAAAACAAAAAAAACCGCTCCGCGTTGTATTTTCAACTCTCTTCTCGTTGTTTGGATATCCTGATGAAAACTGTCACTCGTGTTTGATATATTACTGGAACTACAGTCTGTACACGCTACAGACCGATAAGAGAAGTACAAGAGGACTATGGTAAAGGCAGCTATTAAGCCTGCGGTTTTCAGACTTTTCACTACAACATTAGCAGATGAAGCACCTGCATAAGCATAATGGCAGAGCGAACACCCACAACACAACTGACAAGCGTGTATGAAACACTAACAGAATCAGGGCCGGGTTGTTCGAAAGCCGTTAACGTTAACCCAGAATTAAACGTTAACTGATGGGCGGAATTATTTTTTTCTTGTTTTGTAAAAATGTATTGCACCACTGATCCGAAAACGTTTGGTTTGGTGGCTTGAAATTACTACAGGATCAAAAATGAAGGGCAAAAGCAATAGTTAACAAGATTAACTTCACCAAAAGGTTACAATAAACTGAATTCAAAATTCTCGCTAACCCTGAGGTACCCTAAGCGGGCTTTGAACAATCCCGGCCCCGATTCACCTAGGTATGAAGCTGCATGACAACGAGAGCAAAGTACAAGGCAGAACACAAGTTTTTGCTTTGCTTCTGTTTGTTCTCATGCGTGTGCCGGTGGGACGTCGTTACTAAGGATATTGGCGTTATACTTGTGGTTTTTCTTATGCCTTAGGAAAACCAGGCTTTTAAAAACATTGACTTAACCTTGACTATACAGTTTAAAGGCAACTTAGAAAAACAGATCTGATGCTAATCTCATCAACAATACATCAAATTTACAAACAGAGGATCAATCACTACCGTGAAGGAGGTATTTGGATACCCAGTCTTAATTACAATGCCCATGCAAACAACAGGGATTTAGACGAAGTTTTCTTCCTTCCCAATAATATACTCCATCAAACATTGTCAAAAAATACTCCGCTGTCGCGTTCGTAATTTTCATACTCTC
>JAHPZR010055310.1:0-12500 GCA_019787425.1 Platygyra sinensis | reverse complement strand
CGACATATATTTTGAGCACAACTCAAGAAAGAAGTCATTGATTTTCCGTCCAAAATGTGCAATGAATAAAATGGTATTATTATTCAACTTTCATACACTGTACGAATTCCGATTCTCTGGTTGGTTGATTTGTGCCACGTGACACTGGGTTGTGACGAAACAACCCCCTTGACGTCATTTTCGTGGTGTAATAGCCGTGGTGTAAATTCTATACACCACTGTCATTACACCATGGCTTCGACTGACTTAAAGTTTGACGATTTCTGCTTGCAGTGTATTCAATTTGAATAATAAAAATGTTAACGCACTCATTGCTCGTGAATTATCGGGTTTTACCTGCACTCGTTCACTAACAATGAACTCGAAATTTTCAATACCGCACGAGGCCGCCTCGTGCGGTATTGAAAATTTCGAGTTCATTGTTAGTGAACTCGTGCAGGTAAAACCCGATAATTCACGAGCAATGAGTGCGTTAACCTGTAATTACGGTACATTTATTGCATCGATTATCTTGTTCAGTTCAATCAACATTTAAAGTCATTGAGTTTGCTTGGTTGGATAATTCATTTTTTTAAATGAAATCAAACTAGTTTGAGAAGCAAGTTTCTAGAAACAATGTTTCTCTTTAAACTTGTCTTTAATTAGAGGTGGTTGTATTTTATTCCGCTTAAAGTATAATAACCAAATTAATCAATGCGCGCGCTCTGAATGGTCAATAAGCTATAGTTTATTGTGCCGGTAAGCTCATGGAAAAATTGCGCGTCTTCTGAATTATCATATAATAGCAAAGGACTACAACTTTTTATGTTGTATAGGCTGAAAAACCGCTTGGGATGTTGGTAGAGCACTCGAAGAATTCGTAAATCACTCGCGGCGCGTGATTTACGGATTCTTTCCGTCTTATCTATCAACATCCCGTGTGGTTTATCAGCTTGTGATTAACCATAGAAACTTTTGGCCTATTGCTTGAATTTCGTCTCAGTTCGCGTGCACCTTATGGATCGGTATTATCTTCTAATGATGCAGGATAAAATTCGAAAACTTGAAGCAGAAATGCTAGAAAATACTTAAATGGTGCAATAATAAATCCTTTATTCGATTGCTTCAGCAATATATAATACGCGCGGATATCCTGCTGTTTGTTCGCAAAGTGTCTGCTCGTATTGTATTCTCGTATTGTATTCATACAATGTATAATGTGTCTAGCAATGTCGTAACTTGTATAGTATATAGATGCTGCGGGGTCTCTTAGAAGACACAGCCTTCATTTTGTGCAATTTTTTCAAGGGTAGCATACTTGAAGTTTACACGGAATGATATACATTTCCACAGACTACCTACTCCTCAGAGTTAAATGTCATAAAGAGTGCGCTCTTCCTTCGATTTATTTTCCAAAGGCAATTTTAATTCAGTCTCACCAAATTGTACCGTAAATGAGTTCTTCTAGTCCAAAATGCATATATTTTAAACATTTCGCTTACGAAAATAGAGCCTTTACTAAACAACTATTGAAAGTCGGTGTTTTAATCTTCAAAAGAAAAGAGGCTGGAAATTATAGAGGAAAGTTATTTGTTATATTAGCACAAATTGCAGCCGGCATGGTATTGAGGTTTATTCTGCACTTTGAGATTGCAGAAAATATTCCCTATTTTTTTCATCAGCGCAAATTACTAAAACATCAAACTTGCCTGTACTTGACGTTTTGGCACGGAAAACGTCAATATTTTAGAATGAACAGTTGTGATGTTAAAACATGATGTTTTGGTGACAAGATGCCACCTTTTTCAAATGCAACTGCTCGATAAATATGACTGTAATTAGTACAACCCGCCTAGATTAGCTATGCTGGAAGCGGGTTTGTAGATATGTAAATTGTTTCATTTGTTTAAATTTACATTAATTAATTAATGTACATGTAACAGTGTTGAAAACCAATAAACCAATAAAGTTCAAGGATTAGAAACGTTATATTTAAAATGGTGTAGTTGAACTCTTTCAGTTCTGTATAATTTTATAACTTTACCAATCCTGTAATAATTTACATTTGGAAATGTTTTTTTTTTTCGTCACGGAGTGAACTACAATATCAAAAGGACGGGGCTGCTGGTCGGAAATTTTTAAAATAACCCCTAAAATGTATTAAGATCGTGGGTGCGATTCATTCAACCAAAATTTCCGGAAATTTCGGTCTAAAACTGAATGGATCGGTTCGGTCCCAACCGGAAAAGTTTCGAAAAAAATCAGTCCCACCTTTCGAGGTGGACCACGTTTCTCAGTTGGACCTGTCTGATCGAAATGAACCGTTCCATTTGCCCATTTCGACCCATTCTCAATCCCAGGACCTCGCTGTTCGGTGTCTTCCATGTAGAAAATGGAGGAAATACTTATCACTGCACTTTTATGGATTGTTAACAGCCGATCTATCGGTGTCACTCATACATTCATGTACAGTTACCACAGGTCTGTAGCTGCTTCGCTTGCAAAGCGTATGTTTTGGCTGTTGACGGCTCTTAAAGACGATTTATTTCCCGAGAGAATTTGGAATGTTCTTTTCGTCATTCCATTCGAACGTGATGTTTGAAGTCATATGGCAAATATCTGGCAAAGGTCTGCTCAAAATAACCCGCTGTACTGGTTAAATTACTATGGATGAAGCAGCTCACACAATGTCACTAATATCACCGTCGAAATCGTCATCTAACTTTAATACGAGCAACAGTGATCCAACATCCTTCGTTCTAAATGAGCGCGAAACTCGTTTTGCGAGTGGAATGGAACGAGACCGTTCCGACCTGTCGCGATCCATTCGACACCAAGAAATTTTCGAACCTCAGCCCGGAAATTTTGGTTCAATGGATTGCGCCCGTTGTGTATTGTTTGGTCCTTTGTAGCGGCTCTTGTGAACCGGTACACGAGGACAGAGTCCTTTTTCAGGTTGCCTGGGTCCAGCTTTGCTCATGTTTCCCAACAATTAACCGATTTAAGCCAACTTATTCCTACATCGTAACATTTCCTTTCGATCAGCTTAACCAGCAATTTTCATTTACTGCACTGTGTCGAGTTATTACAGTTAAAGTAAGTTTTCAGTGAACAACACGTGTTTACTTCAAGACTTCATCTTTAATACCCATTATGCATCTCGTACGTAATTAACTTGAACGATACTCCAAGTAAGCTAACACAACATACCGGAGTCACCTTAACTTACGCAAACATGGAACAAACAAACAAACAAACAAAAAATGTTTCATATGGTTATATCGTTGACTTATTTATACTGCTAGTGGCATTTTATCTTTGAATATTTCGCTGACAAAAACGACTGCAGTTTATTTTTTTTGTTACACATGCCGATATATCAGCTTTTTGTAACATTTTCTAAGAAGTGAAATCCTTAATGAACATTTTGGACGGAGTCCAGCTTGGTCGCATCGAATGCTATCTTTAAGATTACAGTGCTAGTAGATAATTCGCTAATAATGTAACCTACATAACTTTCCAATATCTCCCAACTCAAATACGTTTTCCAATAGCGAAGCGCGCGAGTGACGTCATGACTCAGACAAGACTCAGACAAACAAACTGGAATGTTGGATGATTTTGAAGATTTCTTTAAGGGCAAAAGCCGGTGTTCCTAAAACACTTGTGACACAAAAATTTCGCTTATATTCCCTCTATTTCCGTCAGAACAAGCTTATGTCCACTGAGTCTCGCGGAGAATTCAGTGATTTGCATTCTATTTTTAAGGCCCGTTTACACAGGCGATTTTTGTCGCGGCATATCGATGCAATTTTTGTCGCGCTAAAGTTGCATCAAGTTTCAAAAATTGTTCGAAACCCTTGCGATATCGCGGCGACAAATCGTGCAGAAAATCGCACCTGGTTTACACGTGCGATTTTGAAGTTGCAACTTTAGCGCGACAAAAATTGCATCAAGTTGCCGCGACAAAAATCGCCTGTGTAAACCGGCCTTTAGACTTCACGCGCCTTGCTATTGGAGATAAACGTGTCACGTGCTGGGTATCAAAATTGACTAGTTTTTCGACACGCGCGTGATCATTTCGTGCTCCTTGAAACTGCGCCAAATTAATGAGCCAGCCGGCGTAAAGCAAACGATTTCTTCGCGTTTTTTTTCCCTAGACTTGAGTTAGGGGGTATAACAAAACACGAAGCCTCGGGAAACATTGAGGATTTGGGGAAAACAGTCTCACTATTTCCCGCGAGCCCAGTCATTAAGTGCAGTTGCTTAAAATATGTTAGTAGCGTAACCAATAGCATGCAGGGAAAAGCGGTAGAGACGATACGTTTACAAAAATGTGGCATGCACAGCTAAGCCTGTAAAATGACTCCCTCCCTTAAGAACTCGATAAAGGCAGCTTTCTTGATGTAAACATCTCAAGCCAGCAATCGGCGCTGAATGTTTTTCCAGCATTTGTACCAGATCCTGTGGATTTAATAATTCTGGTATCTCTCTCCTCATTAAGCGGAAGTCTCTCAACCGCGAGGAACTGGGATTGACCAACTGATTCTCCGCCTGCTGTAAAATCTGCAGGGTTTGATCTGCGAAACAACAACAACAAAAAAACACATTATGTTTCCTCAGGGTAATTTCCTTGTGCATGGATTGCACGAACATCAAACAGCAGACTAAGCACAATTCTCAAAATTAATGTTACTTACATGTAACTACACGAATTAACCAGAAAAAAAATTGAAAACTGTATGAACATGACATCTGACAACATTTACTCGTTAGTGCACTGGGCAAAAGTAACCATCGAACATTATCAGAGTTGTCTATTTCATGCTTAACAAATAGTTTCTTAATTACTAGCTATGCAACGCTTTCGAATAGTATACCTCGAAATATCCGATGTCACGAGTCAATTGTATTTTCTCGGTCAACACAGTGAATGCGACAAGCGCACAGCGCATGAGAGGAAGGATGGATTAAGGGTTAGATTTAGGTGAACGCTTTTCCTGTTTTCTGATTGGATGTTTTCTTCTATTGCATGGTATAAATAGCTTTTTTTTTCAATGACGGCCATCATAGATATATTGCCATGCTTTTGCTCTTGCCGCTGTTTGTGACAATTTAGTGTTACACCAAGGTCATATCTGAAAGGCAAATCGTTAACACTTGTCTTTATTCTCATCTATTTTTACCAGAAAATGAATTCATATTGTTAAGAGAAGTAAGACTCTGATCACTCTTGCTGTTTAACTGCAGTGAGGGTCTACATAGTGTTTTCTTACTTCGAAATTCTTCAAATTCCGCTGGAGAAAATGATCCTCCGACAAGTGCTTGAAGCTAAGGAAAAGAGAAAATATGGCCCATAAGTAAGTTGATAGATATATAATTTTTCACGTTGTTATTGTAAGATAGTTGTGTGCCTGTATGTAGACTAGTTGTTACGTATGCTACGTAATTATGCTAAGATGGAGTTTGGAGTTGTCAATCGACGGCATCTTCTGTTTTTTTGATCACTTCATTCTGGAAACTGATTTTGTTTTAGTAAAATTTCTGTGCTTATGTCTAGTGGATATGTTATATTACCAATTCTAGGGCCATTCATGTTTGTTATAATAAACTATGCAAAAGGAGTTTATGTATGTGAATAAAGGAGATGCCCCCTCCTGCACGACTGCTGCTACTTTTTTCTAACTTAATATACGAAGTTAGAAATTATTTAGTTTTCGTTTCACTAAAGAGTTGATTCAACAACAAAGTTTTTCTTTGCAGACACAGGCTACCCACTATCTACAACGGAAAATAGAATGGGCCCGAAATAGTAACTAGCGTAGTTATCCTTTATTCGTTATAGATTAATATTTGTAGATTTATACTAATTCAAAATTGACAAAACAATTAAAGTGTTTCAAATCCTGTGTTTTCGGAAGGCTATAATTGCATTTATAACTCTTGCTTTCTATCAAGAAGTAACGAGTGCAAAGATAAAGGGCCCTCTAGAATTGGTAATATCACATATTCCACTAGACGTAGCGCACAGAAATTTTTACTAAAAACACAATCAGTTTTCCAGAATGAAGTAGATCAAACTAAACAGAAGAATGCCGTCGATTGACAACTCCAAACGCCAATCTTAGCATAATTATACGTACGCTAGCATACGCTAAACACTAGTACTACATACAGGACACACAACTATCTTATCAGATAACAACGTGAAAAAATTATATATCTATCAACTTACTTATTGACCATATTTTCTCTTTTCCTTAGCTTCAAGCACTTGTCGGAGGATCATTTTCTACAGCGGATTTGAAGAATTTCGAAGTAAGAAAACACTATGTAGACCCTCACTGCAGTTAAACAGCAAGAATGATCAGAGTCTTATTTCTCTTAACAATATCAATTCATTTTCTGGCAAAAATGATGAGAATAAAGACAAGTGTTAACAATTTGCCTTTCAGATATGACCTTGGTGTAAAACTAAATTGCCACAAACAGCGGCAAAAGGAAAAGCATGGCAATATGTCTATGATGGCCGTAATTGAAAAAAAAGCTATTTATACCATGCAATAGAAAAAACATCCAATCAGAAAACAGGAAAACCGTTCACCTAAATCTAACCCTTAATCCATCCTTCCTCTCATGCGCTGTGCGCTTGTCGCATTCACTGTGTTGACCGAGAAAATACAATTGACTCGTGATATCGGATATTTCGAGGTATACTATTCGAAAGCGTTGCAAAGCTAGTAATTAAGAAACTATTTGTTAAGCATGAAATAGACAACTCTGATAAAGTTCGATGGTTACTTTTGCCCAGTGCACTAACGAGTAAATGTTGTCAGATGTCATGTTCATACAGTTTTCAATTTTTTTCTGGTTAATTCGTGTAGTTACATGTAAGTACATTAATTTTGAGAATTGTGCTTAGTTTGCTGTTTGAAGTTCGTGCAATCCATGCACAAGGAAATTACCGTGAAGAAACATAATGTGTATTTTTTTGTTGTTGTTTCGCAGATCAAACCCTGCAGATTTTACAGCAGGCGGAGAATCAGTTGGTCAATCCCAGTTCCTCGCGGTTGAGGGACGTCCGCTTAATGAGGAGAGAGATACCAGAATTATCAAATCCACAGGATCTGGTACAAATGCTGGAAAACATTCAGCGCCGATTGCTGGCTTGAGATGTTTACATCAAGAAAGCTGCCTTTATCAAGTTCTTAAGAAAGGGAGTCATTTTACAGGCTTAGCTGTGCCACATTTTTGTAAACGCATCGTCCTACTTTTCCCCGCATGCTATTCGTTACGCTACTAACATATTTTAAGCAACTGCACTTAATGACTGGGCTCGCGGGAAACAGTGAGACTTGTTTCCCCAAACCCTCAATGTTTCCCGAGGCTTCGTGTTTTGTTATACCTCGTAACTCAAAACTAGAAAAAAAGAACGCGAAGAAATCGTTTGCTTTACGCCGGCTGGCTCATTAATTTGGCGTAGTTTCAAGGAGCACGAAATGATCACGTGCGAGTCGAAAATTAGTCAATTTTGATCCCCAGCACGTGACACGTTTACCTCCAATAGCAAAGCGCGCGAAGTCTAAAAACAGAATGCAAATCACTGAATTCCCCGCGAGACTCAGTCGACATAAGCTTGTTCTGAGGGAAATACAGGGAATATAAGCGAAATTTTTGTTTCACAAGTGTTTTAGGAACACCGGCTTTTGCCCTTAAAGAAATCTTCAAAATCATCCAACATTCCAGTTTGTTTGTCTGAGTCTTGTCTGAGTCATGACGTCACTCGCGCGCTTCGCTATTGGAAAACGTATTTGAGTTGGGAGATATTGGAAAGTTATGTAAGTTACATTATTAGCGAGTCATCTACTAGCACTGTAATCTTAAAGATAGCATTCGATGCGACCAAGCTGGACTCCGTCCAAAATGTTCATTAAGGATTTCACTTCTTAGAAAATGTTACAAAAAGCTGATATATCGGCATGTGTAACAAAAAAATAAACTGCAGTCGTTTTTGTAAGCGAAATATTCAAAGATAAAATGCCACTAGCAGTAAAAATAAGTCAACGATATAACCATATGAAACATTTTCTGTTTGTTTGTTTGTTCCATATTTGCGTAGGTTAAGGTGACTCCGGTATGTTGTGTTAGCTTACTTGGAGTATCGTTCAAGTTAATTACGTACGAGATGCATAATGGGTATTAAAGATGAAGTCCTTGAAGTAAACACCGTGTTGTTCACTGAAAACTTACTTTAACTGTAATAACTCGACACAGTGCAGTAATGAAAATTGCTGGTCAAGCTGATCGAAAGGAAATGTTACGATGTAGGAATAAGTGGCTTAAATCGGTTAATTGTTGGGAAACATGAGCAAAGCTGGACCCAGGCAACCTGAAAAAGGACTCTGTCCTCGTGTACCGGTTCACAAGAGCCGCTACAAAGGACCAAACAATACACAACGGGCGCAATCCATTGAACCAAAATTTCCGGGCTGAGGTTCGAAAATTTCTTGGTGTCGAATGGATCGCGACAGGTCCGAACGGTCTCGTTCCATTCCACTCGCAAAACGAGTTTCGCGCTCATTTAGAACGAAGGATGTTGGATCACTGTTGCTCGTATTAAAGTTAGATGACGATTTCGACGGTGATATCAGTGATATTCTGTGAGCTGCTTCATCCATAGTAATTTAACCAGTACAACGGGTTATTTTGAGCAGACCTTTGCCAGATATTTGCCATATGACTTCAAACATCACGTTCGAATCGAATGACGAAAAGAACATTCCAAATTCTCTCGGGAAATAAATCGTCTTTAAGAGCCGTCAACAGCCAAAACATACGCTTTGCAAGCGAAGCAGCTACAGTGGTAACTGTACATGGATGTATGAGTGACACCGATAGATCGGCTGTTAACAATCACGATAAAAGTTGCATCGTGCTGAGTATTTTCCTCCATTTTGTACCATGGAAGACATCCGAACAGCGGGGTCCTGGGGATTGAGAATAGGGTTCGAAATGGTGCAACATGGAACGGTTTAATTTCGATCAGACCGGTCCGACTGAGAAACGTGCGTCCACCTCGAAAAGGTGATGGACTGATTCTTTTTCGAAACTTTTCCGGTTGCGGACCCGAACCGATCCATTCAGTTTTAGACCGAAATTTCCGGAATTTTGGTTGAAGGATCGCACCCACGATCTTAATACATTTTAGGGGTTATTTTAAAAATTCCGACCAGCAGCCCCGTCCTTTTGATATTGTAGTTCACTCCGTGACGAAAAAAAAAAAACATTTCCAAATGTAAATTATTACAGGATTGGTTAAAGTTATAAAAATTATACAGAACTGAAAGAGTTCAACTACACCATTTTAAATATAACGTTTCTAATCCTTGAACTTTATTGGTTTATTGGTTTTCAACACTGTTACATGTACATTAATTAATTAATGTAAATTTAAACAAATGAAACAATTTACATATCTACAAACCCGCTTCCAGCATAGCTAATCTAGGCGGGTTGTACTAATTACAGTCATATTTATCGAGCAGTTGCATTTGAAAAAGGTGGCATCTTGTCACCAAAACATCATGTTTTAACATCACAACTGTTCATTCTAAAATATTGACGTTTTCCGTGCCAAAACGTCAAGTACAGGCAAGTTTGATGTTTTAGTAATTTGCGCTGATGAAAAAAATAGGGAATATTTCTGCAATCTCAAAGTGCAGAATAAACCTCAATACCATGCCGGCTGCAATTTGTGCTAATATAACAAATAACTTTCCTCTATAATTTCCAGCCTCTTTTCTTTTGAAGATTAAAACACCGACTTTCAATAGTTGTTTAGTAAAGGCTCTATTTTCGTAAGCGAAATGTTTAAAATATATGCATTTTGGACTAGAAGAACTCATTTACGGTACAATTTGGTGAGACTGAATTAAAATTGCCTTTGGAAAATAAATCGAAGGAAGAGCGCACTCTTTATGACATTTAACTCTGAGGAGTAGGTAGTCTGTGGAAATGTATATCATTCCGTGTAAACTTCAAGTATGCTACCCTTGAAAAAATTGCACAAAATGAAGGCTGTGTCTTCTAAGAGACCCCGCAGCATCTATATACTATACAAGTTACGACATTGCTAGACACATTATACATTGTATGAATACAATACGAGAATACAATACGAGCAGACACTTTGCGAACAAACAGCAGGATATCCGCGCGTATTATATATTGCTGAAGCAATCGAATAAAGGATTTATTATTGCACCATTTAAGTATTTTCTAGCATTTCTGCTTCAAGTTTTCGAATTTTATCCTGCATCATTAGAAGATAATACCGATCCATAAGGTGCACGCGAACTGAGACGAAATTCAAGCAATAGGCCAAAAGTTTCTATGGTTAATCACAAGCTGATAAACCACACGGGATGTTGATAGATAAGACGGAAAGAATCCGTAAATCACGCGCCGCGAGTGATTTACGAATTCTTCGAGTGCTCTACCAACATCCCAAGCGGTTTTTCAGCCTATACAACATAAAAAGTTGTAGTCCTTTGCTATATATGATAATTCAGAAGACGCGCAATTTTTCCATGAGCTTACCGGCACAATAAACTATAGCTTATTGACCATTCAGAGCGCGCGCATTGATTAATTTGGTTATTATACTTTAAGCGGAATAAAATACAACCACCTCTAATAAAGACAAGTTTAAAGAGAAACATTGTTTCTAGAAACTTGCTTCTCAAACTAGTTTGATTTCATTTAAAAAAATGAATTATCCAACCAAGCAAACTCAATGACTTTAAATGTTGATTGAACTGAACAAGATAATCGATGCAATAAATGTACCGTAATTACAGGTTAACGCACTCATTGCTCGTGAATTATCGGGTTTTACCTGCACGAGTTCACTAACAATGAACTCGAAATTTTCAATACCGCACGAGGCGGCCTCGTGCGGTATTGAAAATTTCGAGTTCATTGTTAGTGAACGAGTGCAGGTAAAACCCGATAATTCACGAGCAATGAGTGCGTTAACATTTTTATTATTCAAATTGAATACACTGCAAGCAGAAATCGTCAAACTTTAAGTCAGTCGAAGCCATGGTGTAATGACAGTGGTGTATAGAATTTACACCACGGCTATTACACCACGAAAATGACGTCAAGGGGGTTGTTTCGTCACAACCCAGTGTCACGTGGCACAAATCAACCAACCAGAGAATCGGAATTCGTACAGTGTATGAAAGTTGAATAATAATACCATTTTATTCATTGCACATTTTGGACGGAAAATCAATGACTTCTTTCTTGAGTTGTGCTCAAAATATATGTCGCGAGTAAATTCTGGAAAACTATGACTTATAGATTCAAACCTGCGCGTTGTCAATGACCTGAAGGACATAACAGAGCAGTTATCAGTGATAGTTATTTCTGCTAATTTCCACACAGAGAACATAATTTTTTTTTTCAAAAAAATAAGAAAAAATACAGCATAGAGATAATATGAAAATGCTATGAATGACGTTTTACATAACGTTAGAACGTACAAAAAAGTTCTGTTATTGGTTTTCTGGAGTGACACCTGCGAAAGGGCATCATTGTATTAAAGTAGTCTTGTGGTTGATGCATAAGTGCAAAGTAAGTCGTTATAGATCAAGTAATGAAAGTATAGATACAACTGAGGTCATTCGTCACGCATATATCAAATATATAAGCCTGGGAAAGGAGAGGCTCACGTCAAAAGTAAATAACACTTTTTTCCGCGTTCTCCCCTATTAAACACCATCCTCTTCAGTAATGTTTTTTATGTCATTTGCGACAACATTTCTCGCTGTGTCGGTACGAAGTTCAGTGTTGAACTCAAGAAATCATGTGGATATTAAACCTCTTAGCTTTCTCGATGGCGCTCCTAGTTTCTGTTGGAATCACTGAGTCCGGTAGAAATAGATACTGGCCATGCAGTCCTCGCTCTTGTCAAGTCAGCTACTGGTCACATTGGAGTCACTGTTCTCATCAATGCGGGACAAGTGGAACCCAAACAAGAAAGAGAATTAAGACTGTAGCTGAATCTTGTGGGGGATCATGTTCGTTTGCTTTATCAGAGACTCGCCCGTGCAACACAGACAACTGTCAGAATTCGGGAACTCCTACAAGCCAAGGTTGCTCTTGTAAACCGGGATATAAAGGAACGTGTTGTGAGAAAGGTAAGTTAAAAATTCATATTGTTTGCAAAACACGCAAAAAATTTCTTCATACAAGTATATAGTAGTATATTATGAAGGTGTCTGTAAGAAGAAGTTCGAGTGTATTGTTATTTGTGGCTAAGCAGTTTTGTATGACATAAAAGTGACTCGTTGTGAAATTGAACAAAAAGGTAAGTACAAATAAAAATTCCCCAAGCAGGAGACTAGAGCTAAAAAAAAATACTGCATGATCGTCTTCGTCTTTTTAGACGAAAGAACGCCGGCCAATTGCTGGTCTTCAGTGTCACGCCATTCAAAATAGATCAAAATAAAAAA